>BJFM01002857.1:93037-117894 GCA_016586285.1 Arothron firmamentum
CCCCCCCCCCCCCCCCCAGGAACATCTGTCCTGAGCCGGGGAGTGTGCGCACACTCGAACAACTTCCGGGTCAACACACAAAATAAAAGGCGGAGAAATAAAAAAAAAAGTGAAAATTTGATATTATAGATGCATTTTAAAACCACGTCTTATGATTAAAACCCACCGAGTTAAATGAGAAGGATCGCTTGTCATGTTTTCTTGTCCATTACTATAAAAAATGAACACCGGGCATTGTCTGCCTATTATGCATTAAAACATCAGATCTTCTCTCATTTTCCACAATGTCCATTGTTCACTCTTACCGGACCAAGATTCTTCAAGAAAGGCTGTTTTGTGTTGGATAATGTGCGAAAAATGCTAGTTCAACTCTCTCATACGCATATCTGAGCCGGTAAATTTGACAACACAGAATTCTGCACACATCTACGGAGACTTAAGTTGACCTGCTGACGAGCCAGCGCCTGGTCTTTGTTCCATCTACAAGGACCGGGCCACTGCTGCCAGCCTGGTGCGCGCTCCAGGTTTGCGCTTTTCTCATTACGCTCCAAAGACGCGCACCACACCATTCATGGTACAAATATGAACGTGAAGTAGGGGACGATAACCTGGGACTTAATCCGCAGTAAAGCCCTGTTTCGTGCGTTCTGTCCGCTGCTGAGTCTTCTTTATCTCGGTCTGCGGAGCGCCTAGCGGCCTGGTTCCTCATGTCAGAGAAGCGGAGAGGCAACATGGCGCACGGAGTTCAGCTTGACAAGAGAGGCCGTGTGGTTGTTTGCGTTCTACAGCCACGTCGTTCTGCCGACCATTCTTAACGCTTTAAACAGGCTCCAGTTTCACCAGCCAGACGCGACAAAACAAGAAACAATGAAAGAGACGCGCAGAACCTGGCCATTTTCCTCAGCAGACCATTCATTTGTGTAAATTCGTAGCGTCGCGCACCAGATATTATTATTCCAGTATTAATTAGAAACTTCACCTGGGCGTGCGTGTACGTGCATGCGCATCTATATGTGCGCGTGTGAGGGTGAGTGTCACGGCCCTGTGCAGACGGGGGGTTGGGGAGCGGTGCCGATTGGTTGCTGCTCTCCAACAGTCAGTCTGGGCTTGTTTTACCATAACCAGGGGCACTTCGAGAGAAGGCAAAAAAATACCATGCCAATGAGCTACTGCAGCTGCTAGGAGACCGGTTATGGCACACCGAAACTCGCCGCTGTGCGGTGTGGCAGCGTAATGGACATTTACTTGTGATTTTTGTGTGCAATGTGGCAGCTTTTCAGTGGGCCGCCGCCGATGAGGCTGCTGAAGTGCAGAGAATGAGACTGCCTCGGCCTACTACCAGGGCTGCTGCAGCTGGGATTGTGCAGATCCGCCTTCACAAACCGGGAAAAACACTCGCTTTGTGCCACACACTCACACACCCGCCGCCGGCTTCACGACCCGCCTCTCAATGGTGAGTTTCTCCCGTTTTTCCGCGTGTTGTTGATGTTGGGAACTTGTCGATGTGGTCATCTTTCTGGATTAGCAGCTTCCTCTGTCGCTGTGTTGCAGTAGCTTGTTTGTGCGAGCCTCTCTGTGTGTGTGTGAGTGTGTGTGTGTGTGTGTGTGTGTGTGTGTGTGTGTGTGTGCGCGTGTGTATGTGTGTGTCACCACCTCTGCCATAGCCTCGGCCGGCCTCCTTTCACTCTTCTGCACCGCGATCGAAAAGACACACGATCGTCTCATCAAGCCGTGTCATTTAAAAAATAGTTTATGGGCAAATCTGCCCAGAGAAGAACCGATTTCCGTCTGTGTTTTGTGTTACCGGCCTCCGGTGTGGAGGCCACGCAGTGTCGACTCAAGAGTGTGCGCGCCGGTGCGTACGTCTGTCTACGCACAGACCGTGGCCGAACCTTTAAAGGTTCTTCTTAGAATCGACATGCTTGCTGTTCTCTTGCTCTGCTTTATGCTTATGCTTATGCTTATGTGTGTGTGTGTGTGTGTGTGTGTGTGTGTGTGTGTGTGTGTGTGTGTGTGTGCGTGAGCGTGAGCGTGAGCGTGTCAGCATGCTCTGTTGTCTTGTACAATATGCCTCACACAGACTTAATTGAGAAATTTGACTGGCACACACACACACACACACACACACACACACACTCTCTCTCTCTCTCTCTCTCTCTCTCTCTCTCTCTCTCTCTCTCTCTCTCTCTCTAAGGAACCCATTTCTTTTTTTGTTGACAGGATGTAGCAGAGGCAACATGAATCAAGCGTACAGACCATCTGTTGGGGCAGGCTCGGTGTATGGCTCAGGCCAGCCAGAGCCCAGGCCCATCAATGGTCTTCTAAGCACTTCCTACGGGAACCAGTTTGCCGCAGCCCAGCCCGGCTCTGATCACCTGTCAGCTTTGCAGCTGCAGTCGGCCAGCGTCGCGCAGCCGGCCGGGCTGAAGAACTGCCAGCCCAGCCCAGCTGACTGCTACGGGCCGCTGAAAAAGGTGCCGGACCTGAACCGTGTCTTCATCAAGACGGACGCAGGCCACCGGGACCTCGATTGCGGGACCGACTTTGACTGCGCGAGCCCCATCAGCGATGCGGAGTTTGAGGCGCCTTCGGTTCTGCTGCCTCCTTCTCCGGGCAGCGATGACGTAGAGCCGCTGGAGCCTCTTCAAGACGGAAATAGGAACGAGTTCTCGCATCGCGGCCTCGACGGCTTAGGACAGTGCTCGCCCATTCCCAATGGCTACCTGCATTTTGGGTCCACGCTGTTCGACAACAGCGACATGAAGGAGGAGGACCCCTCTAAGGAGGCCCTGGCACCGTTTTACCCCTCCTCACGGTCAAATCAGGGACAAGCTCTTACTGACGCTGACGGCTCGAGAGCAGATAGAAGAACATACAAACCGACTTTATTTAACCTGATGTCTAAAACCATCTCGGAACTCGACCCCACACTAAGTCCCAGCGCGCTGCCGGAGATCACCATGAGAGACGGGTGGAGTCTGGGCGAGGAGTGTGACAGCGATGGTGAACGGACCTCTCCCATCGATCCGGGACTAATTTCACCTACGGGGACCAAATCTGATGTGAGTCTTGTATGTATAAACAAAGCGTATGTGCTATACTTATAAACGCAAACCCTTTTCCTGTTTTCAGCGTTAGATGCATGTCCTTAATGGAAGCAACAAGGTCGTAGTTTTGTACGTAAACCACAAAGCCGCTGCTATATTTGTGCTGAAATATTTTTGTTGTGCGTCAGAAGCAAACGTTTCTAGTGTTAATAATAAACCACCACGCCATTGTTTCTTACTTCCAGTTTTACATTATTTCCATTGTTCCTGTTAGTCCAACAGCCCCAAGAAAAGGCCTCTTCCTGCAGTGAAATATGTGAAAGGCGACTTGGTGTGGGCCAAATTCAACAGGCGGCCTTGGTGGCCCTGCCACATATGTGACTCTGACCAGGGGACCCACACCAAAATGAAAGGTGAGTTTTCATCCGTAACCCACTGCAGTTACTCGTATGTTAAATCCTGAGGGATAAAGGTGATAGAAGCCGAGCATGTCCTCTGTTATTCTCTTTCAGTTCCCAGTCCTCGTCCTTGTCGGGTGTATTTCCTGGGGACGATTGGGGAGATGTCAGAAAGTGCCTGGGTTCCCGAGAACGCCATCCTCCCCTTTAAAGGAGGCCATGAGTTTAAGGACTTACCTGTGCTTAGACGGAGAGGGAAGCAGAAGGAGAAGGACTACAAATACACGGTCAATAGCTTAAACATACTGCAGAAATAACGGTGGATTCATGGTGATAAGCTCATCAAATGTCATTTTTGTTGACAGATCCCCAAAAGCCTTCTGACAGCATGGAAGGTTAGCGTGGCAGAAGCTGAATATCTGCTCCCAGGTCGACAGAAGAAGACTGAAGGTGTTCTTTCGCCGTCTGTCAACGGAGAGGAACGCGTCCCCAGTCCACTCCCACCTGAAAAGGCACACGAGTCCCCCCCTTTTACCGCGGACTCGCACACAACCCACAACGGTTATGAGCCCCATTCTGTGAAAACCCCTGCTGCACTTCATTCTAACAAGAGCCGACCTTGTAAGAAGAAAAAGAAATGCTTGTCAGACATATTTGGTCACATGATCGGTGGATCCAAAGAGACGTCTGTCATCACAAAGGTTGCGGATCAGTTTCATACTACAACGTGTGCACTAAAAGGAGAGACCGAGGACTCGCCCTACGCAGACCTGGAATCGGTTCCGGTGCTGCATCGTCCTAAACGTGCTGCGGTCTCTCCGCTACAAGCTGCAGGCAGACCGGTCAGAAGAGAAGAGGGCTCACCAGCGTTTACAGAAAGCCTGAACCTTTCTACAGGGATTTCTTTTTCCCCTGGCTGCGTCACAAACAGTCTGCCGACTAACGATCCTGAGCAGAGCGTGAGCAGCTCCGATGAGATTGCGTCCCGTTCGTCTAAAAAGCACTTGGTGACGTTTCCGGCCAGCAGCGGCCTGATGACCAGAGCCCTGAAAGCGGAGGAAGACACGGATCTCAAAGATGCACAGGCCAAGCGCCGCATCTGCACGGGCGTCCGCGCCAAACGTAGTGCTCGCACTCCTGTTGACGTGTCTACCAAAACAGACACGTTTCTGCGCCCGGAGTCCCCCAGCGCCACGCACAGCTCTCCCAAACGGCGGGCGAGAAAGCCCAACAAGAAACAAATCCGCAACGGCTCCTTGGCAGCGCCGAAGCTCACGGGGTCCAGCGCCCTTCCTCAGCAGCCTGTCGAGATCAAGGCGGAGAATGTCCCACAACCCGTGTCGTCATCATCATCTGCGCCTTCTTTATCTCCGGCGGATGCTCTCCAGGATGTCAAGGAACTGATGTTTAAGTCTCTAGTGAAGGAGGAGGGCAGCAGCTCCGCAATAACTGTATTTCGGCCGGATGCCAATTATAAATTCAGCACCTTTCTGATGCTGCTTAAAGACATGCACGATACCCGAGAAAAAGAAGGTAACCCGTTGACTCTCCCGCCGTCACCCGTCCTGATCAAGGAGGAGCCTCTGGTCATCCCCAGCGCTGCAGGAGACCTTGGATCTTTGAACGGTTTGACTCAGGGGATCAAAGTAGAGACGGGGCAGGCAGAAAAAGCCACACTCCAAAACAGTACCGTGAAACCCAAGAAAAGGACTAAACCTATCATGAGCTCAGAAAGTTATCATTTTCAGGACTTCCCCACCAACTCTCGGATAGAAAAGTCTGACAAACAGCACACAAAGTGGAGATTACCCGCCAAAGTCAAACCCGTCATACCCGGTCTTTCTTCGGATTTGGCCAACCTGGCTTATGGCAGGGAATACGTCACCGGCCACGCTGACTTGGCCGGTCCCGCATCTTGTCCTCTCGGTGCTTCTAATACCTCGGCCAACTACCTCGATAAGAACTGTGGCGCTTCCACAGTGGCTCCAAAGAAGCGGTGGCAGATGGTGGAGGAGGATGAGAGTCAGGGTGGAGTTGAGAGAAGAGTGTCTCTTGAGATGAATGGCTCCTTCACAGCAGCATCCCCAGATCTCAACCTGGAAGGAGAGAAGCAGGGAAACAGCGACTCGTTCTTCTCAGAGGCTAATTACAGCACCGCTGGTAAGAAAACAATCCTGCTGTTTAACAGATGATTAAACGTAGTTCCTTTATCTGTTGTGGGTTAAATTTGTAGATTTTTCAATGCACTCGTCCATCATTTTCATTCCCAATAATTAAACAGAGAGATAGTATGTGGGATCATTAGAAAATAAAAATCAAGATTTTTCAAAAAGATACAATAGGTCTACCTGATAACTGATACTGTATGGGTGCATCCATATCTGTAGGTTGCTTTGAATTAAAGTAATTATGTAATTTATGTGGTTACGTAGGAAATGCAGAGAGCAAGCGATTGCGAAAACCAACAAAAAGGCTTCTTGAGTCAGCTGAAGAGTATGAGAAAATATTTGCCGCCAAAAAGAAATCAAAGAAAAACCCATCAGAAACTTGTTGTTTGGTAAGACCTTATCTCAGTTATCACCAGATTACTGCACAGCCCTCAGCACGTAGTTGGATGTTTCGAGTTTATCCTCCTCAAATTGCGTTTTGATCTTAAATGCGTGCACAGCAAACGTCAGGGACAACGCCGCTCCACGACCTCGGCACCACCCATGAAGCCGTTACCTCGACCACGTCTCCTGTTGTGGCTTTGGACGCGTCGTCGGAGCAGCGTCCATCAGAGGATGAGCTCTCTTCTGCAGCATTTTCAGTATCTCCAGTCACAACACAACCTCCTCCAAACACAGACCCAGAGCCCCATTTAACTCCTGAAACCGGTAAATAAGCCCAATGCTCATTCTCACTTTAAGTGTCAGAATTATGCTAGACCCATTAACATTTTGTTGTGTTAATAGTTTTAGTTGCTGAGCGAAAGAGACCAAGAAAGCTGTCACAAAAGGTGATTGAATGTGCCATAGAAGAAGTAGCTGTTGGTCCAGCCAGGAAAAAGGTAAGGGTATTAAAGTTAAAAAAAGGAAGAACAAAAGGGTTAAATGTGTTCACAGCAGGTTTTGCAGGAGCAGACGCGACCTCAGGGAGATCAGACCAGATCGGGGGTCAAGGCATTATTATTGCAGAGATGCAGTCTCAAAAGTGTGTTATAATTTTCGTTCATCTGATGTGAATCTATAGCTACGTGTGAAATCTCCCTGGACAGGTTGGACCTCTGAGGAAAGAGAAGCCGTTACCCAGCACGCCTCCTGCTCCCGTGGCTGCCTCCCATTGTCCAGAAAGTGAGGATCTATCCCAGAGCCTCACGCCACCACAGCACCCTCCCGGTCCCGGATGCTCAGAGAACCCCAAACAGGAGTCGGAACCTGAGCCCTGCAGCGCTGCCGACCAACAGAACCTACACAGTGGAGCAGTCACTCCCAAACCCGAGGTATGCCTGTTGTGTTTGTTCAGCTAGCACCAACTTTAAAAGAGAGAAAGTGACCTTTAGAGTGTTGAGTAAAGGCCTGTGTGATGACATCTTTTTACATTTCACCACTCTAGGTGCTTTCTGCTGGCCTCATTGATTGCTTCTCTTCCCAAGTCGATCTAAAAGGAAAAATAGGACCTACATCACTGAAAGAGAATGTCTGTCAGGTGAGACGGCCTAAAGTACATATTTTTCTGCCTCCATACTGGTGAGGGTCTTTTTATACACTGTCTGTTTACACTGCAGGAACTCCCAGAGAAACATATTAGGCCCATTTGTCATGTGTATATGAATATTCCTGCAGGTGTGTGAGAGGACGGGGGACCTACTGGTGTGTGATGGCCACTGCTACGGAGCCTTTCACCCTCAGTGTATTGGCCTATCAGCAGCGCCCGAGGGAAGGTTCTTCTGCCGTGAATGCAGCTCTGGTCCGTGTGTTCTCTCTCTCTGTCTTACTTTAATACACTCGTAAAAATGTCTTGGTGCTACTCAGTGCTGTCTGTTGCTTTCAGGTGTTCACTCATGCTTTGTGTGTAAGAAGTCCAGTAACGGGGTGAAGCGCTGCATGATACCACTGTGTGGGAAGTTCTACCACAACGACTGTATTACGACCTTCTCTGCGACACAACCCCATAACAAGGGCTTCCGCTGCCCCCTGCACGTGTGCCTGTCCTGCCACGTCACCTACCCGCACAGTAACTGCTCTAAAGGTTGGCTGCGCTTTTGGATCGATGTTGACTCAATCAACACTGTATTTGAATACACTTGACATGAAACCTGAAGCTCCTGAGACAGCCAAGAGTCTCTGACTGGTGTATTTCCACTGTACATGTTTGTATAAGCTTAAAACTTCTCTTCTTGTCCCATAATTATTAAATTTCCAGCTTTCTTTTGCCTTTCGTTAACAATAGTTTAGTCTGAAGAAGTTCTTTGACTTAGTAAATGAAGAATTCTATCTAAAATAGAAGTTGCTGGTGGTGACTCTGGCATTGTTGATCGTGTTTGGAGCCTTCTTGTGTTGTCTCAGACTTTTGCGTTTTGGTTCTTCTCTTAAATACACTTCCCCCCCCCTAAAAACAAAGTCAAAAGTATAAATGCTGCTTCTGTTTTTTTAATCTAAGGTCGGTTGGCTAGATGTGTGAGGTGCCCTGTGGCCTATCATGCAAATGATAACTGCATGGCTGCTGGCAGCTTGGTGCTGGCAAACAACAGTTTCCTCTGTCCGAGACACTTCACGCCGCGTAAGGGCTGCAAGAACCACGAGCACATCAACGTCAGCTGGTGCTTCGTCTGCTCTGAAGGTAGGCCTCTTCCTGCACCATGAGATCTTTTTCTGTCCTTCATAATAGCAAATTCATTTTAATATTTATTGCCCAATTACTTGCAAAACGGCTGCTTTTACTACCCCCCGCTCGGCACCCTTGCAACATTGTTGGTGCGGGAAACGAAACCAGCAGTTTCATATTAATTTGCAGGTGGCAGTCTTCTGTGCTGCGAGTCCTGTCCTGCTGCCTTCCACCAGGAGTGTTTAAACATGGAGATGCCCCAGGGAAGCTGGTTCTGCAATGACTGTAAAGCTGGCAAGAGGCCGCGTTTTAAGGACATCCTGTGGGTCAAGTGGGGTCGCTTCAGGTCAGGGCCCAACACGGCACATCGCACCTCAGCAGTTAAAGAGCTGAATTTGCGTATCTGAAAACGGATCAAATTCTCCAGGTGGTGGCCTGCAGAGGTCTGTTTAGCCAAAGACGTTCCGCATAACATCCTGAAGATGAAACACGACGTGGGAGAGTTCCCTGTGCAGTTCTTTGGCTCCAGAGACTTTGTGTGGACGTACCAGGCCAGAGTCTTCCCGTACATGGAGGGTGACACCCACAACATAGAGACAATGGGAAAGGGTGCAGATGCAGTCTACAAAAAGGGTATGTATAAATGAATAAAAAAAGATTTTATCCTAGACAGCAGGGTAAAGTTGTAGCTTGTTGGATGAAACCATCAAATAATCATTTTGCTTTAATGGATGATTGATGGTTTTGTAAAGGCATCATTTTTAATAATTGATTAAATAAAAAGGAAATATATTGGCATAAACTTGTCATCACTTTTTTGCCTTTATGATTAAAGGATGTACACTCTAATTTTTCTCCCCCTCTTTAAAGCCCTGACTGAAGCAGCTGAACGTTTTAAGGAGCTCCAGGCAGAAAGGGAGATGAGGCAGCTTCAGGAGGACAGAAAGAACGATAAGAAACCTCCTCCATACAGGCATATTAAGGTATCATCTTGCACCAAGCTGTGCTTTACGGTAAGATAAAAGCTCCCTTAAACTGACCGCCTCCTTTTCTTTAGGTGAACCGGGCGATCGGAAAAGTTCAATTCATTACCGCCGACCTGTCAGAGATTCCACGGTGTAACTGCAAAGCCTCTGACGAGAACCCCTGCGGTGTTGACTCGGAGTGCATTAATCGCATGCTGATGTACGAGTGCCACCCGCAGGTGTGCGCGGCGGGGGAGCGATGTCAGAACCAGGCCTTCACAAAGCGCGAGTACACGCCTGTGGAGATTTACAGAACGTTGTCCTGCGGCTGGGGTTTACGCGCAGTGTCGGACATTAAAAAGGTAAGGAGAAATGCTGGTGAGCGTATGCAGCTTCGAGATGTTCCTGTGTTTCTCTTAATCTCTTCTGATGTAACTTCTCAGGGAGCGTTTGTGATTGAATACGTGGGAGAGGTGATCGATGAGGAGGAATGTCGAGCCCGGATCAAACACGCTCAGGAGAACGACATATTTAACTTTTATATGCTTACACTGGACAAGGTGATTCTTCACTTGAAGACCAGATGCAAAACTCCCACCAGAGAACAATACAAAGAGCAATTTAACAGTGCCTCGCAGAGAAACCGCTACTATGCCCACTGTTAGACTCATTATAGCCCAAATCAGATTGAATTTTGGTCTTCCAGGACCGGATCATTGATGCCGGACCCAAGGGGAACCAAGCACGATTCATGAACCACTGCTGCCAGCCAAACTGCGAGACTCAAAAGTGGACCGTGAATGGAGACACCAGGGTGGGCCTGTTTGCTCTTCAGGACATCCCAAAAGGTTTCTGCTTCTAATGTTTTATGAAGTGTAGAATTAAGGATGCAAGCGGTTTCCTGACCTGAATATAACATGTATTTGAAGGTAAGGAGCTGAATTTCAACTACAACCTGGAATGTCTCGGCAACGGGAAAACTGTGTGTAAATGTGGAGCACCTAACTGCAGCGGTTTCCTGGGGGTCAGGCCAAAGGTAAAAACCTGCATTCTAACAGCCGCAAAAGCAGATTCACCCTCAGACCATCCGTGATTAAATCTGCAGCTTGGGAGAGCTGCTTTCTAAACTTTTTCTTTTTAACTTCATAAGAACCAACCATCAGCTGAGAAACTAAAACTGAAGGAAGGAAAGCGGAGGGTCTCCATGAAGAAAAAGACGAAACAAGAAGTGACAAAAGAGCGCGAAGACGAGTGCTTCAGCTGTGGCGATGGGGGTCAGATAGTGTCCTGTAAAAAGCCGGGTTGCCCCAAGGTCTATCACGCCGACTGTCTGAACCTGGCCAAGAGGCCTGCAGGCAAGTAGAAGTGGAAGGCTGGTTTGGTGCACATCAGACGTGTCCTGACTGCTGCTGCACCGGCTCTCTTCTCATTTCATATAGATAGAAAATACACTGCAGAGTGTTCTGAATGGCTGCCTAATGTCTGCTGTAGTTTAAGTGAAATAGGTTGTTAATTAGGATTTAATTAGTTTCAGCTACAAAAAAAGAAATTACATATCTGGGAATGTCGTGCTCTCGTCCTATTTTTTTCCAAGACTTGATGACAGTAAATGGTTGTAAATTTATGCGACAAAATGTCTAGAAATTACATGATAAAGTAGTTAAGACATTTATGGTTATTTTATAGTGGTTATTAACTCTGCCAAGGACGTTACCTGACAGCTGGTGTCTGTCTGTCAGTCTGTCTGGTTCCAGAATAACTCGAAAAGTTATGAACGGATTTTAATAACATTTTCAGGAAATGTGGAAATAAGTAACATGATTCTGGAGGACTTTGACCTTTGATCTTCCAAAAGATCTTTGCTTAAGACTAAAGACTCAGTGACTTTGACCATGAAACAACCTACCCTTGGATTACTACTGCCTATACGCTGTTATACTATACTACAGGTGTAAGTCACAATATGTGGGAAAACAAAGTGCTTGGTGGAGGTCTGTGCTTGCTGAGTGCTTTTCTAGTTGAATTGTGCGACACAACGTGAGGTTAAATTTTACTGTTAATAAATGCTCATGAGGGACACTTGTTTAAAAGTGATTGGCTTCTGCCAAATAGTGACCTCAGAGTGTTTTACTGCAATTGTAACCATCTATATTGTGCTTGCAATCTAATATATTTATGAAATGGAATTAAGAATGTGCCAGTGGTCTTTCCTAAACGTTTGTGGCTGTTTTGGTTCCAGGGCGGTGGGAGTGTCCATGGCACCAGTGCGACATCTGTGGTAAAGAGGCAGCTTCATTCTGCGAGATGTGCCCCAGCTCTTACTGCAAGGAGCACCGCGAGGGGATGCTCTTCATCTCCAAGCTGGATGGCAAGTTGTCGTGCAGTGAACACGACCCGTGTGGACCTGAGCCATTAGAGCCAGGGGAGATCCGCGAATACGTGCCCAACATGACCTCTGTGAGGCCCAGTAACATGCTCCCGCCCGTCTCCATGGTTCCACAATCCAAAAGCTCCAGTCCTGTTCCCATGGCGTCACTGCCGGCTGAGCACAGGCCACCTCCTCGACTCTACATCAACACAAAGACCGCTACCTCAAGCTTTGTCCCCTTCAACAGGTCCTACCTCACAGATGACAGTGATGAGAAACCAGTCTCCTCCCCCTCCTCCTCCTCTTCTTCCTCCTCTGCAGAAGAGAGAGAGGATGGTGAGGTGGAAGATGGTGAGGTGTGTCAGTTGGAAGTGGAAGACGATGATGATGTGGAGGAGGAGGATGATGAAGAAGAGGAAGACGACGATGAAACTGGGGAGATGGAGATAGTGGAAGATGAAGAGGATGAGTTGCTGTATGGTGGAAACCTGCTGGAGGATGACAACAAAGAGGAGACTGAAGACGGACGCGTGTATGATGGCTGGAGTGATTACGTAGATGAAGATGAGGATGGGGAGGTGGAGGGAGATGACGATGAGTGGAGAATGGTGGTGGATGAGGACAAGTGAATGACTTCACTCCTTCAAAACCCCCTCAGCAGAGACTCAGTTATATTTGAAGGACACCAAAAGCGTGTAAAAACTAGAACAAGAGTTTGATATTTTTGGTACCTATGTGAATGCAGCGCTGCCTTCAGTTTGGTACCATGTTGCCTTCTGATCCTCAGATGGTGTCAGTGAGGATTTGTACTGGTGCTAAAGCTTGAGGACTGATCCAGTCCACCTTTTTAAACTTCTGTCAGTATGTTTATACATGTCTAGTGCTGTTACCTTCGTTTTTGTTCTCATGTGTTTACATTTTTTAAAAATGTTTGGAATATAAGAGAAAAAGAGACCAAACTGTGGAAATAATGGCATCTTTTGTTGCTGTTACTGTCTTAAATTTGTCTTTCCTAATAAGGGTGATCAAAAAATTGGCATCTCATCGTGTTTCAGTAAAGCACAGCGAAAGCTTGGTTGTTCTGATTCTGATGATTTTAAAATAATAAACCGACTGAAGACAAGGGGTTTAGATTGTGATATCACTGGAATACGTTATTCCTTCTCCTGATTAAGTAGATTAGAATTTAGAACTGACAGCATGGTGAAATAAAACCTCTGTTCCCTAAATGTGTTGAAGACATTAACAACACTTGATTAGCATTTCCCACTGCAGCCTCCTACAATGAATCTGAAAAACTATTTGAAATCAGTACATAAGATATTGTGCCGGAAATGTTTAAAACATTTAGAATTTAAATGAAAAGGCTGCATAACTGTCCACTTTTTACTTAATAACCAAGTAATATCTAGTCAGAACTGGATAATATAATTAACCGTTTAGTTTTCAGTATTCCAAATTTACACTACTGTCCATTTTAAGTGTGTAAGTGACATTTCTATGTTCTCTACTGATACTACACTTGTCGGATAGTGTTTTGCTATCTCTTACACCCACATAAAAAATACGTTTTTAAAAAAATAATCAAATGCTATTTGTCAAAAGAAAATTACTTATACAGTCATTCCGAACACAGTCCGCTGAGGGACGTCCCACACTTCCAAGGAGGTCCACTAGATGTCGCTGCTGAGATTTGTCATCAGTCGTCTAGAGGGAAGTGACGTCAGAGCCATCGATGTGAAATGGCGTAGGCCCCGTGTTGGAAAAAAACACATTATTTTGATACAATATACAAAAGAACAAAAAGAGCAGAACACAACAGTGGCATCTGTTTGACTTTTTTAAGGTAAGTGAAATTGCATCTTTCAGACAAAGTCACTGAGTTGAAAAAGCAGCTAGCGTAACAGGTTAATGTATCTTAGCTTGTCTTAGATAACTTTAATGTTACAGTGCCTGTGGTTTCTGTTTTTATGCTAGTAGATGTTAATATTATAAACTTACTCCTCTTGAATAAGTACAGTCACACTTTTGGTGGGAAAAAAACCTAATTTGTAGTTTCACTCCTGATTTTTGAATGTGTTGTAATCGCTTCTTAAGACTTGTTTTAATATGTTTATGAACTGAAATGACAAATTAAATCGCTCTTTGCCTTAATAATCGTGTTTCTAAATATCATTCAATCTTAAATGTGTTATTTTACATTTACATGGACGCATAACATAGACACATACAACCTCGGTATTCTTTATGTAGATCGCTGTTTTCATGTCATTGGCAAATTTTATTAAATCTGTTAAACCTAAAACAACGATAATACGAAGCACATAATCGAATATTTTCTTTCCATATGTTTGAAACCTACTCCAACATCTGTACAAATCAAAATTGTTAGAATTGCTTTACCAGCTGCTGCTCGAATGTGGTAAATGATTAATACATTATTTTTTTTTTTTTAAATCGAAGGTCAAACCATGGCTGAACAGACTACCACCAGTTCAGAGGGTATTGTGGGCCTGGATGAGCCCAAGAAGATGACACGGGAGGACTGGAGGAAGAAGAAGGAGCTGGAGGAGCAAAGGAAGCTGGGAAATGCTCCAGCAGAGGTGGATGAAGAGGGAAAGTAAGTTGTAGATGGAAAACTGCTTAGTGGTTACTAGAAATAATAAAATATAAGTAATCCAATTTTCAGTACATGACAAAGTCACATTTTTCCCTGTTAGATTTTCTCATAGTTACAATCCATAATGATAATAATAAAAAAAGATATATATCACATCAAAATGTGTCCAAAAAACTGTATAATCAGACTGTGGACAGTTTGCTAATTTTAACTAGAAGACAGCAGTTGAGCTGTAAAGCCCCTTCTGATATTTTTGTTTGTAATTATTGATGTAAGAATAAAGGTACAGGTTTGTTTTACTTTGTTTTTCTTACTTACAACTGTTTAAAGCTGTCATCATAAAAATAACTGTTTAAAGCTATTCTATTTTAAAATAATTCCTGCATTGTATTTTTGCAAATTTCTTTGTGCATGTCTGTGAGGGAGTGTGTGCACTGCCTATTTAAACCCAAATTATTGTCTCTGGCTTGAATGGGGACTTCTCATAATATCACAATCATAATAAACAAAAATGAGGGAAAAAAGTATCTTATCAGTACTTCCTTTCTTTACCAGGGACATCAATCCTCACATCCCACAGTATATTTCATCTGTGCCGTGGTACATCGACCCTTCCAAAAGGCCCACGCTAAAGCATCAGAGGCCACAGGAAGAGAAACAGAAGCAATTCAATGCTATCGGAGAGTGGTATAAGAGGGGAGTACAGGAGGTGAGTGATAAGTCAGTGTCTTAGTTCATGCAAGTGTGACACATGAAATTTACCACCTACAATATACTCCAAATAGAATTCTATCACGACTAAATTTCGAAAAGGCGCTTGTGAAAATTGCGGTGCCATGACACACAAGAAGAAAGACTGCTTGGAGGTAAAATGGTTAAAATAGTTTTGTATATCCTTTTTATGTTTGATTGTAAAGGTTTTTCTTCATGTGAGATACATTTGTCTTCTGACCTCCAATTTGTCCCAACAGAGGCCCAGAAAAGTTGGAGCTAGGTATACGGGCATAAGCATAGCACCAGATGAACACTTTCAAGTAAACCTTGATTTAGACTATGATGGAAAGCGTGACCGCTGGAATGGTTATGATCCTGAGGAGCACCAGCGCATCGTGGAAGAATACGCCAAAGTAGATTTGGTAAGCTCTCAAGGACTGGATGTTTTCCTGGTTGTCCAAATGACTTTTTATTGAAAATGTTCAGACAAAAAGGTATTTCGCTATGATTAACTTCTTCTGTTTTGGCAGGCTAAGAGAACACTTAAGGCACAAAGGCTTCAGGATGAGCTGGCCTCTGGAAAACTGGACCAAACTGTAAGTGTTTGTTAAAGTTGGGATTTGAATATCTGGAAATCCATCATTTCAGCCCTGAAATTCTTTATCAACAGGAGAGGGAACACAACAGCGAAGATGAGGATGAAGATAAATATGCAGATGACATTGACATGCCTGGTCAAAACTTTGACTCCAAGAGAAGAATCACTGTTAGAAATCTGCGTATCAGAGAGGACACAGCGAAAGTAAGCCCACAAAATACATGATGTCATTGACTTTTTTAAAAATGTATTTTCTCTTACCATTCTTGTTTAAAAAACAAAACAAAAGTCATTTAAACTTTTTGTGTCTAATTTCACAGTACTTGAGGAATTTGGATCCAAATTCAGCATACTATGATCCAAAGACACGTTCAATGAGGGAGAACCCTTATTCAAATGCTGGCAAGAACCCTGATGAGTAAGTCCATTATTTAATAAGTATATTAATTTGCATAGCAAAACCAGTCCACTGAAGAATGGATGCGTCTGAAATACATTTACACGCTCATAGGCTACGCAGAACTATGAGGAACCTTTTTAGAAACTTCTGATTCCTCAGATATGCTGAGTGCCTTACAGTACATTCCTTTTGTTTTTAATTTTTTTTTATGACAGAGTGGGCTATGCTGGAGACAACTTTGTGCGCTACACAGGGGACACAATTACCATGGCTCAAACACAGCGTAAGACTAATGTGTCCTTATTCTTCTTCTACTATTTCAGAAAAGCTTTTAATTATTGTTAAAATAATACCTCTCATAATTCTTTCAGTGTGATAAAGGAACTAACAACTTGCTAGATATTAAGAGTCACTTTCCATGGCTTTCAGTAAGATAGTAGTGCTAAATTGACTCAGCATTATTGGCACATAGTAGTGTTTTTTTAAATGTATTTATTATTTTTAGACTTTGAGACATCAGAAACTCTTTTCCTGTGTGTGTTTGGAATTAAATAAACTTGATCTTGTGACAGTGTTTGCCTGGGAGGCCTATGAGAGAGGCTCTGATGTGCATCTCCAGGCTGATCCCACTAAGCTGGAGCTACTCCACAAGTCCTTCAAGGTCAAGAAGGAAGACTTTAAGGAGAAACAGGGAGATAGCATCTTGAAGAGGGTAAACACACCACTTAGAAAAATTACGTACCTTGAAATTTAATTTAGGCGGAAGACTTTTTGATGCAAACAAACCTTCATTAAGATATTTAAAGGTCTAAAATTGAGCTGTGAATATCTATCTTTACTTTTTTTCTGTCACAATTAGTATGGAGGTGAAGAGCACTTGAATGCACCAGCGCGGGAGCTGCTGTTGGCTCAGACTGAGGACTATGTGGAGTACTCTCGTCACGGTGCTGTTCTGAAGGGGCTTGAAAAAGCAGTCGCTCGCTCCAAATACGAGGAGGACGTTGTTAACAACAACCACACAGTAAGGACAGAAGAAAAAGGAGCCTGTGAGTTTTATTCCAGTTTTTGCTGTTATCATTTTTTTAAAAAAAATAATCTGTTTTCTTTAGTGTATTTGGGGTTCCTACTGGAAAGATGGCTACTGGGGATACAAGTGTTGTCACTCCATGGTGAAGCAGAGTTATTGCACAGGAGAGACTGGAGTTCAGATAGTAAGTAATTGTCCTCAGGATGTTTTTTTGTATTTTAGTGACGCTTTGGCCTTTTGAACTGATATACCATTTTCATTCTTTCTATAACGTGAAGAACAACTCTGACTGTGCTCCATTTGAAGAGAGTCTGATTCAGCCTCAGGAGGACGAACCACCCAAGTCTCTTCTTGAAGTAAGACTTCAAATATTAATAATTTCTGAACACATGGGTAAAAATGTAGTTGCATAAATAGCAGTGCTGCAGTTGTCAACTATTTTTGTAATGGGGTTTTTCTACTGAAAATTCCTTCGATTAATTGGATAAGACATATCTGATATTTGAAATATTCTACACATTTCACCCCTACAAAACAGCACCTTAATTACTTCACTTCCTGGTCTTTTGAATTTGGCAGCCAAAAATGTAATTCTGGGGTCATAAAAATATACATTTTTGCTTTTGTTGCTGTGCTAATTTTTACTTATTCTGGCAATTAAAGTCTTTAACAACAAAGAGATGTGTCCTCTTAATAATAATAATAATAATAATGATAATAATAATAATAATAATAATAATAATAATAATAATAATAATAATAATAATAATAATAATAATAATGATAATAATAATAATACATTTTAATAATCTTATCTAAATGTAATTCCCAGATGCACAGAGATAAGATGGTGAAAGAGAAGAAGAAAAAGAAAAACAAAAAGAACAAGAAACACGCCTCTGACAGCAGTGATTCAGAAAGTGAAGAGAAGAAAAAGGAGAAACTGAAGACGGTATGGTTGTGTTCCTGTTCGTGTCTCAGCTCTGGTGGACTTCTCTGGTTGACTCCCGTCTGTCTCCTCCTCTCAGGCTTTAGAAGCAGAGGACAAGCGGGTGAAGCAGGTGGAGGCGCTGATGCAGCTGGATGAGAGGAAGAGGCCGTACAACAGTTTGGGGCAAGTGAAGGCTCCCACTGAGGAGGAGATGGAGGCCTTCCGCATGAAGCGCTGCCGTCAAGACGATCCCATGGCTTCATTCCTGGGTCAGTGACATCATCACATCATCCAACCTTTCCTGAAGGACTCGGGGTGTCAACAGAGCCATAGCTCAGTGAAGCCATCACTCAGACTGTTGTGGCCAGCTAACTTCTTTTCTGTGACATCCGTAAAGAAAGAGATGACACAGAAGACATGTACAGCCTCATTTTACACCTTTTTTTCCCGATCTGAACAATGGATTCACAAGTCACCCCCAGTGTCAACCGTAATTTGAGAATACCGGTATGTTTTCTTTTGTTTGTTTGTTTTTTTATAATAAATACATCTTATTTCTCTAAATGCTTTTCTTTGGGTCAAAAGTGCTCTACTTCAGTCAGTGTTTCTGTGCAGTCTAGAAGTTCCTGCAGTGCCATCATCAGTGGTCTGAAAACAATAGCTTCAGCTGCCCGTGCTGTTTGAGTCTCAAGGTTTTTTAGTTTTAATCTCGTGTTAACAGTTAAACAGAAATATCCACACAGCAGAATGGAAAGGTCAGCAATTATTTTAATTATTATAAAAATATCAACTGGTGTTAGAGAGAAACTAAGAGCTCTGTAAAAGATCACATGTTCCTGTTAAACTAAAGACTGTAAAACAATACAGCCTCCCCCAGCAGCTGTAGTAGTTACTGGTTTCTTTGGTCTTGGCAGCATGCACAGACATAATCAAAAGCATTTCTGTGTGAATAGCAACAGTGGATTTTATCCTTGCTGTTTGTGATCTTTTCAGAAATAAAGAGCCTTTGCGGGCTGTGTTCTGTTCTGTCACTGCTGCGATACTCCTGCTCAGACTTGAATGTGATGACATCATGGTGAAAGTATTTTCTGGCAGCGTGAAAAGGGTGGATGTTATGAAGTGCGAGTCACTGGCTTGCACATTTCTCTGCAGTGCCTCTTAAAGATAATCATACTGGAAAACCATGTAGGAAAGCTGGCACATTGGGACCGAGCTGAAAAATGCCTGTAGGTCAACCTTGTTCCTCATCTGGTGAGTTCTTTGAATTTGTTTTTTCTGATTATCCGATGTACTTTGGAGAAACATGTCGTGTTCTTCGTTCTCCATTCTTGTCAGGAAACAGTGAGTCAGCATTTAAATGGACCGTAGTCCGTATGTAAGAACCGCTGGTGTGTTTTGGGAAGCCATCTGCACATGCTTGTACTCTGTTATTGATCTCTGGTTCCCTCTCTTTATCTTGTTTGAATCAATACCTTATGGCTCCATCCTGAAACTCAGATTCTTTTTTCCTTTTGGTGGCTCCACAGTGACCGTCATGCTGCAGATGTGTGTGATGTGGTGTTTGCTGTCAGTCGCTTGCTGCCAGTCACGATATGCTTTACCCAAGAGAGGCCGAAACATCACCATGCACACCTCACAGCTCGTTTGTAGTCTGCCAGGTCCAGCGGGGCCTGATGGGAACCCAGGACCCCATGGATCACCTGGGGCCATGGGTCCAATGGGGCCACCTGGGAAGGATGGCCCAGATGGAAAGGATGGAGAGAAGGGAGAAAAGGGAGATGCAGGTATTTACTGACTGATCCTGCTTTTATGAGGGTTTTGTTAAGTTCCATATTTTGATACATGGATCCTCCAGTATAGATCTTGTCTGGAATTTGCAAACATGACGTTGATTTGGGATTCATGTCAGAGATTCAGTATGAATGATGTCATAGTTACACATTTATTCACATAGAACATTTGTGGAAGCGTCATTTCAGCTCTGCAGCAATATAGTTATAATATCGTAGTTTCCTGCCATGACGACAATGTCTCACCAGCATATGGTGAACAAAATAGGACGACAACAATTCTGAACGGTTCAGATTATCCTGATAAAAAAAAGATTAAGATTGTGAAATTACAACAGTCGTCTCAGCTCCAAAATGCCGGTAAAGGAGGAAGAGAAGTGACAGTGATAAATGTCTCTGCTGCAGTTTTCTTGACACTTTATGTTGGTGTTAAATCTGAATGAGGATGGATTTTTCCAAAACATAAACTGTTGAGAGGCTCCAGGAATAAAGCAGTGCAGGTAGGTAATTCCGTTAGTATAAATGCTTTTTATGCAAAAATTCTATGAAAAGGATCATAAAATATAAAATCAATATGGGATATTATTTAATTTTGAATGCATATTAAATTCTATTATACCACATTCCATGGCAGGTGATCCAGGCAGAACTGGGAATCCAGGCAAACCAGGGGGGAAAGGCCGTGAAGGTGTCATTGGCAGAGCTGGACTGCGAGGGCTGAAGGGGCTCCAAGGAGCCACAGGGGCCGCTGGAACTAAAGGACCTAAAGGAGAGGCTGGAGATGCAGGTCAACAGGGAGCTGCCGGACGCTGCAACTGTGGCACCGCGGCACGGTCAGCGTTTTCTGTGGCCGTCACAAAAAGCTACCCCAAAGAGCGCCTGCCTATCCGCTTCGGCAGGGTCCTGTTGAATGAAGGAAACCACTACAATACCACGACAGGGAAGTTTGTGTGCGCCATTCCAGGAGTCTATTACTTTAGCTACGATATCACCCTAGCAAATAAGCACCTGGCCATCGGGCTGGTCCACAATGGACACTACAAGATTAGGACTTTTGATGCAAACACGGGGAACCATGATGTGGCTTCAGGTTCTACTGTTCTCCACCTGCAGAAGTCAGACCAAGTCTGGCTGCAGATCTTTTACTCGGAGCAGAATGGACTATTCTTTGACCCCTTTTGGACAGACAGCACCTTTACTGGTTTTCTTGTCCATGCTGACCAAGACTATCTCAATGAAGCTGATACAAAAGCAAATGCACAAGATGATAGTTAGTACCGAAAGGCATTTTAATGTTTTTATTTGGCTTAATACTTTCAGATCAGTGTTATGAGGGCTAATACGTAATACTGTATTAGGTGTTTTTTGTCGTTTCATGTTTGTGACACCAGAGGGCGCGCCCTCTGGTGTCACAAACATGGATAGAGGATAGAGGAAAAACCATTGACGGGGCTCCTTGTCCTGCAACTAGTAAATTTTACAAAGAACAAATCATCTGCCAAGTTCCCTAAATTAAAATCTCGTTATGTTTAGCTTAGTTAATATGTTTAACGGTGGTAGCTCAGGATGGGCTAGTAAAAAGAGCGGTGCCAGGACACCTTTAGAGCACCGCCGAGGTACCCTTGAGCAAGGTACCGAACCCCCAAATGCTCAGATAGAGCCCAGCAATGACCTAGCGACTCGTCTACACTCGCCCGAATGCAGCTGGGACGCACCTCCGTGACCACGCAAGGGAAAAACGTTTAGAAGATGGATCGTTGATACATAAATTATTTTTTTTAACCATTCACAATACTACTAATGGGGAATTTAAACAATGTAGTGTAAGTGTTTTTATTATTATTATTATTATTATTATTATTATTATTATTATTATTATTATTATTATTATTATTATTATTATTATTATTATTATTAATTATTATTTACCCAGTAACTTTACAGCTGGATGTACTGTGACAGATTTCCCAGCATCTTTAAAGCTGAATGCACTACAAATGTGGTTTTTTTATATCACACGAATATGAAATAATTATTTTTGATTTATATTTTCCCTTAGTTTTTTGTTTCCTAACAAAGACTTTTCCCTCCTGTTTGATGTGATAGTCATGTCCTTATCTCACAAAAGATGTCTACACGGGAAATTATTTTGCCAATGTATTAATTTGTATTATTAGAATATATCACTCTGGATAGGCTTTTATTGTAACCATAAAAAGGCAAAATGTTTCATTAGGTTAACTGCTTGTAAATTATAGCATAGAAATAAATAGAAATTAAACTAGAAATAGCGGGGTGTCTAACATTTAAATTATTGGTGCATTGCCTGTTATTTGGAAATATAATACATGTAGTATTTATTTCAAACACGAGTGTTTTTTTAAATGTTGTAGTACCGACGTTGACGCTATAAAGACTACAAGTCCCAGAATGGAGGAGGGACTTGCAAGACCGCACGAGCCTCGCACCGCAACAGCAGCAGCTGGTGCAGCCGAGGAGGTTACTTTTGTTACGGCGGAGCTACTGGTGAGAAAACTACTGAGGGATTTCTCGGAAAATTCTTAACCTTTGGGAGATTACTGAGCAACTAAACGGACCGACGGGGCTCGGCGGTGGAAGGTGCTTCCCGAATTCGTCGGCGGAGTCGACCAGCGTCTTAACGCCGTTAAAGAGGGGTCCTTCTTAAAGTTGAGCTGAAGAAGAGTTCTCTCGCTCAGGATGTCGGTGTGAGACAAAGGGGTCTGGGGGGGTATTCCCGTCGGAACGGTGAGTGGCACATGGACTTATTTCTGTGGGTTTGTTTTTTTTTTTTTTTAAGTTACCCAGGTTATTGTTGCGTCGAGTAAACGCGTCGTGTTAACGTGGTGGTGTTTATGAATCCCCGTGTTTTATCCTGTAGATGAGGCAAGTGTTTGTGAGCACGGTGGCCGGTTAACTTGCGTAGCCTGACTGGCCGCTGTCTCATGGTGCAGACGTCCTCTGAATGATGACTGAAACATGAGATCTGTTGGGATCAGGAACAAATACGTCGTTGGAGTTAAATAAGATGTTTTCAGTGACATTGCTAAAAGACTGTTTTGATTCGCTCGAAGTGCAGCGTGGATGAGCAGGCATTTAACCGAGCCATTTAAATTCCTCATCAGATGGCAAAAAGGCCCGTGGAGGAAGAGACCTCTGCTGTAGGGTTATCCACGATCTTTAAAACTTAAGACAAACTAGAATGCTTCTCTTAAAATTGTGGAATTGGGCTTGTTTTCCAGTTTTGTAAATGATTCAATTTTAAATCAGTCAATGTGGTCAGCTCTGTCCTCCTTCAGATCGATTTTCATTATTATAATCTGTCATCTCCTCTTGCCCCCTCGAAATGTCATCAAGCAGTGTATTAACTTTGCACACATCTGCATCTGCAGGTGAAACTCGTTTCTTGAAGTCTCCTCTGGATGGGAAAGATGGAGAGAGAGTTGGAATGGTGGAAAGGACAACTAGCTGCAGATATCCATCAGTCCCTCCGCATTAAGGTGAGTGATATCTGCTGCTCTTCTATTATTGAGTATTGTTTTATGTCGGTATGGACCTGATTTATGTCTATTAATCTTTTGTACCACTCATAATTTTGAGAGCAGAAAATGATGAGTACGTTTGAAAATTGTGTTTCTTTTCTCAGTTACTGGATAAATTACTTTAGAAAAAACAAAACTCGGTGACATTGATCCACATATAGTTCAGTTTTCATCAAAGATTCGGCAGCTATGTATCCTGCAAAATTGGATTGGAGAGGGTAAATGCATAATTACAGGCTTCTCTCATGGATTTAAGCATGAAATAATTGCATTAATTACATTACATGGAGGACTTGAGGCAGGTAATTGAGAATGTCTTAATTAACTTTGAAGTGTGATCATATTTCTGTCCATGTGTCATTTTAATAGCGGCATGTGTCACTTGATGGCATTTTAGAGCTTGGACCCTGAAGCCAGCTGTAGACCAATACAGATCAGTTTCTAAATATAAGGTGCATGCACATAGAAAACAAATGAAATTTCTGTTTTTAGTGCATTTGAGTCTTTATCACAGATTTAATAATGAATTTACTGATTATTCTGCACAGTCTGGTCTGGAGGTATTTGTTTAATTATTCAATATATTTTGGATGGCAAATAACACATTATCTTTTTTAAAGGAAAAAAAAGGTGATAGATTACACTTTAATATGCTATAACAGGTGAAATACCAAGCAATAGGAACATTAAAACTGCCTCTTTTAAGGTCATCATTGAGAATGTTTCAAGGTAAACTTAAAAGTAGTAGACAACGGGTTTGCCTGGACTTTATATAGATAACTACTGAGTGGAAATCAATTGAATCTAATGCTACAACAAAATTTATTTTACAAATTTCACTAACAGTTATTTTAGTAACAGTATTGTTTAAAAGTCAGCTATTGGTGGTTAAGGAATAATTTAAAGAAAATGATATGAAGGGGCGTTATTCAATAACATCAAATATTTGGTGTTTTGCATAAATCAATATAAATCATACTTACAGTCAACTTGTCTCAAATGGCATTTTAGTTACATTACAGGGCACAGAAGCTAAACTACAGGACATGACAGTTTGTTCATTTAGAATTCTCACCATCAAACTGCATGAGATTAAAGTTAGCAGATGGATCTGAAATAGTCAGCATCTGGGATATGTGCAATCTAAACCATGTACTGTACAGTATGTCACAGATAAATGGTCAAAAAGGAGTCGGATGAGTAATTTTTTTAATAACATGACATAAAATGGCAGAAACTTTTTTTTAATATTGTTGTCTACTCATAATTGTCATCCTAAAGAGCATTACTTGGGGATATTTTACTAATATTAGCAATGAATAACTGGGACCCTAAATATGTTTTGTTATGGACATTGATTGAATTGCTTTCAATATTGATAAAATGCGCATTAAAATGAATTTAATTGAAAAATTACAATTAAATTAAAAAATTAATTTAATTAAAAATTAAAATTAAATTGAATTTTTTGTGTTGAAGGTGTGTAAAAAGTATAATAGAAAAATGAGTAGATCATCACATCAGCAGAGCTTCATGGTGGCTGCCCCCCCCCCAGAAACACACACTTTGATCCACTCTTAATGACGTCTGCTGCAGTCTTCATGCCCTGATGTGAGAAATGGCTGTGTAGCAT
>BJFM01002857.1:117930-127930 GCA_016586285.1 Arothron firmamentum
ACACACACACACACACACACACACACACGCGCGCAACCTTCCCCCTTCACATCCACCCCCATTCCTCTTCAGCCCTCGTATACCCAGACAGACAGACAGATGGGCCAGAGGCTGAAGCACGGGGAGGAGAGTTTTGGAGAATTAGCTGGCATGGTTGGTTCATCTCAAATGGAGTGGAAGTTTGGGTGAATCATCGAGCAAACGCGGAGAGTTAACTGTAAAACCGATGTGGTAGTCAATATTTGGCCAACAGCACATTGACTGTTGTGTGTGTTTCTATTTGAGGATAAATCTTTTAAAAACACTGAGATGTTTTAGCCAGACAAAAGTGTTGAACATTCCTCAACAACCGGCCTGACATGTTGAGGTTGTTTTCTCTAATTTATGCCCCCCCCACCCACCCCACCCCATCTGAATTCAAGGAGATTATTGTACCAATCCGCCATCTGATATCAAATCCAAATGAAAAGCTTTTTATGATTTTGTTTTTACTGGGATTGAGCAAAAAAAAAAAAAAAAAAACCAGCATAAAAGCAGGAACATGTGTGATATAAGCAGCTTACGCACACATGGGGTACTTGAGTGATGTGAGCTTGTTCCCTCAGCACCAAGTGTTTATTTTTTTGTCTCAAGTAGATTCTAGAACTATTTGCTCTTCAGTGTTGTGTAGCTCAGGAAATCTGAGACTGATTCAATGCTAATGCTGCTTCCACTTTGAAACACTTGCAGCTAATTGAACATGAATAGGCGGTTTGGTTGGGTGAAACCTAATCCTATCTACTACTCAACTTCCACTGGTCAACCCCCCCCCCCCCCCCCCCCCCCCCCCCCCCCCACCAAGTCACACATTGCTGAGAGACCCCATGCAATGATTTGGGTTTTTTTCCTGTTGGGAAGTTCTGGTGAATTGAAATAAAATTAGTCTAAAAGTATTTAGACCAACTGCATCTTAATTTAACTTGATCAGCGAGATGCATCTCCTTTTATCATGTATATTCACACCCTCCTGGTTTTCTACAGGACTTCCTGCCCACCCTGTTCCTGCTGCTATTCCTCATACCCCCCATCATGGAGACCCCCTTCATCTCTCTACATTATTATTTCTCTGTCTCTGCAGGAGTTGAAGCTGCCTGTCTACAGGGGTCATTCCCCACAGATCGGCATGCGCCGCTACTTTGCCGACCTGTTGGCCATCCTGAGTAATCGTTATCAGCTATGTCCAACAGCTCGTCACCTGGCTGTCTACTTACTGGACCTGTTCATGGACCACTATGATGTGGCAGTCAAACAGCTGTATGTCATCGCCTTAACCTGTCTGCTCCTTGCAAGTAAGTGCATCTTTAGGCTTCATCTTTCCCTCCGGTTCTTGTTTTTGTTTTGCTTCTTAGGATTGTTTTTTTATTTGTTGAATCTAATAAAAAGGTGAATGCCTCAATTATTGTAATTTGATTACACATTTCTATCTAATAGTTCTGTATTTAATGTACTTCATAGTTGTTGTGCTGAGACGGATACTGGGTGGGTCTTTTTGAGACAGATAGTGGGTGGTTTTTGCACAAAGGTGAAACACTTTGTGCACAAAGGCTGGCTGTATTTTTTTCAATCTCCAGTGTTTCAGGCTGGTGTAGTCTGTAATGACAGAACAAAGCTCTTATGTTCCTCTTCTGATAGTACCACTGCTCCCTCTGTACTAGCAGGAACCCTTTTTACATGTCATGTTACTGGTAAACCTTTGATGTTTGTTTCTCTGATAGCAGCAAGATAATTTTTTCCCACAAACTACAAAGCTTTATATATGATTTGTAGAGCAGGTTAGTAATTCTTCCTAATACAGGCTGCTGTGATGGTTATTACTGTCTGTCTGTCTGTCTGCTGATTAACAGACTGTAAGGTTTCTGTGCATTTGTGTAGCTCTTAGCATCATGGATAATTAGACTAATGATGCCATCCAAATGGGGTTCTTAAGGAGGGCAGTGTGTGCCTGTGTGTGTACTTTGTCTCATGGGAGACATTCGAATGGAAGACTTGAAAGCAGTTTTATTTTAAAGTAATCTCATGAGGATCTAAATATAGCTGTGAGCCTTTGCTGATTGAGTGATCTAAACATTATCCAGTCAACCTGGACAGTGTTACTTCAGTTGTCTAATGATGATCATTAGAATCATTAGAATCACTTTTTTTTTTGAGAAAGTGTTTGATTGCATCTTTTGGTTAATCAGGCTCTCTGCTCTCTTTTTTTTTTTTGTCTCTGACTCCTTCATTACCCGAGGGGAGTCTGTGCCATGTTTGATGAAGGCTTGAAAGAGTATTTGATTCAAAGCTGTCTCTGAGTTTTATCTACTTTGGAATCTGGCCTAGTTATTGAACAGCCTCACCGGGTCCCATCGTAGCCTTTAACAAGCAGATACAGAACATTGTCCTTTTTTATTTGACACATTCTGGATTCCACACTTTGTTAATTAATCACACCCTCCTTTGTTACTCTCAGCATCCTCCCTTTAATCCTGCTATGCTCTTGTGTAGGCGTGTGTGTTGTTTTGTAGTTGTTTGCACGCATTATCAGTTTATTTCACACAGTTTGGGCTTTTATTCACTAGATTTCTTAAAGATTCGTAATGCTTCTAAAACCTGGAAAAAAACCTAGATCCTTAATAATGTTTTGTGGAGTTTCATTAAAAACACTGAATGTATTCTTAATTATTGAGATTTACTCCTAATCCTAGTTTTAATCACAGAGTTGGTTATGGTCCATCCATGACCTATGAACCCCAGCAGGGACCAGCTCAACCTTGTCCCTGAAGTCACTGCTCTGCACACTGCCGCTAGTTGTTATAGGAGATGACATCGCTGATGTTCATGTGCTTCCAGCTTCGACAGGAATCTTCTCTTTGCTGTTACCGTAGTTGCAGTTGTTTTCGCTCTCTTGTATTGATCTGTGTTCTCTTCCTTTGTGCAAATTAAACATCAAATCCAATTTAAGGTTTTCCCTCAATGATCCAGATATCTTAAATAAAATGGGCATCATGTGAAATGGACAAGAAGATCAGTCATATGAAGAACAGGGTGCACTTAGAGAGGCTGGGGTGGGGGGTGCTGAGGGGCACCTGCCATATGCTCTCTGAGTCAGGCCTCAAACAAAAGCCCAGCAAATCCAAGCAGGACAGGCAGCCAGACCCTCCCTGCAATGGGGGAGGGGAGATTCAGGGGACGATGTGTGTGTGTGTGTGTGTGTGTGTGTGTGTGTGTGTGTGTGCGCAGGCGAGTGTTTTTGCTAAATGAGGAGGTGGTTGCTGTGGCAACCATTTTTTGGGGGGGGCGCTGTTGGACTTATTTGTGATTATTTGATGTAGTTAAGAATTTAACATTAGGTTGGTGCTTCTGTCCTTCTGCTCTGTCCTTCTAACTGGTGACCGTTTTCCTCACATTCCCTCACCTTGGCAGGAGGGTGGGACAGAGGGAGCCCGCCCTGGGACAGCAGCCAGTTAAAAGCAGCCCCACATCCCTGGGGGGTTGGGAAACGAATGGAGCGGTGCTTCAAAGGCAGGTCGACTGCTGATGTTAACCAGTGTAGAAAGAGAAGCAGAGGTGGTGGCCTGCAAAATAGGACATGTTGGAGCTGAAGCACACCGGGGGGGAGTGTAGATTAACATGGTTGCACTCCCTCCTTGTCACTTGTCATGTTGGAGTCCTCATAATTAAGGACATTATGCACAGATGTGCTGATTGCTTTAGAATAGATTAAACTGGTCAATGTCACACATTTAATGTAACCTCTTTTTTTGATTGTACATAGCTCTCACACACACACACACACACACACACACACACATACACACATAGACATACACATACACACACACACACGCATGCGCATGCGCACACACACACAGATTGGAACATTCTCCTTGGTGTCACAGACATTTGCATCCGAGGTTAAAGGTCAGCCTGGGCCAACATTGTGAGAGCTGCTGAGGATGGGGGGGGTCTATGATGGAACTGTGACCAGTTTCACACTCCCAGTGAAAAATGAAGCACAGAATAAAACAGTTAAAGAATACAGGCAATTCCTCTTTGTCTTCGGGCTATTAAGAACCGGAGAAACAAGGGGGGGGAAAATGGAGCTTGTATTGCAAAAACTGCAATATTGAATGATAATTTAATTAGATGCAAATGTTCCATTTAACATCATAATTAAGGGTGAATCATTTGAGTTGTATCAAAGTGCAGTGTGAAGTGATTTAGATCAGCTCCTGTTTTAATTGAAGATTATTTACATGTAGATCTTTGCCCTATTATCCTTCTTTGACTGTTGTCTTTCTCCTCTAGGATCTGCAGTGTTTTGGCATAACATAAGCATTCACATTAAATATTATCACCATATGTCTGCACAATAATCTTCTATATGTATTCATATATATTGTCTATCCATAACCTAGTGCACTTAAATCAGGAGCTACAAAATACAAAGGAAGAAAAGCATGATTACATTTCTACATTAACATTTATGTTCTAGTTGTATTACATTTGCATTGTTATTGAGATGCTTGTGTTTTAAAAAGCATTCTTTTTAACCCTCTTATATAACTGAATGACAAACCTTACCAAGGTCACTTGTCTATTGCTGTTATTTCTATAGTTGGAGAGCCCCAAATGAAACATTTTGAGTAGAAAGACTGAATTTCTTCTGATGAAGAGCCATAATTGGGAGTTTTATCCATGAGAAAGCATCTCTCGGGTTTCCTGACAGCTCTTATCAGTCCAAATCTCCCCCAGCCCCCACTTCCCCATCTTTCCCAAATAGCACACCTGGAAGGAGACGCCACATCCTGGCCGTTTACCTCTCTCTAACCCCTGACCTTTGGCTGTGTGCGCTACCTTTTGTCAGCATGCCTGCCACCTACGATATGAGATAGCACAGGGTTAACATAATGGAAGACAAAGTAGTTCTAAAGTCCTAATATTTCACAGTCCTGATAGGATCACTTACCCCCTGCATTCCAGGTAGGCTGAAGTCACAGTAGAGGAATGAGGAATGCTGGTGTGAGCTGCTCCAGTATTCTTGCTGTTGTTTACTTAACCAAATCTGACAGTTTATAAGTAACTGTACTGTTTGCATAGATATATTTGCACTGAATATTTGTGTGTCTATAAAAATAATTAGCTATGCTCAGACACTTCAACACTCTTTTAGAAAATGGAACGGTGGCTTTCAGGGTGTAGCTATACTCTTTTCTTTAGTTATATCAGGGATGTTTGCTTAATTTTTGCTTTACAGGTGTTGTTTTGGCATCCGTCTCGTACCTGGTAGGCCACAGTAGTAAACCCAGGAAGTAATCACAGAGCACAGTGAGGAAATTGACTGTGCCTTCCTTTAGATCAAAGAGGTTGGGGCTGTGTGGAGGTTGGAGCCACTGATGGTGTTTTACGGCAGCATCTGTGTGGACGCAGCAGTCTTCAGACGGCTCCTGCTCCAGAGAATGCAAGGGTGAGAGAATGTGGCCAGTGTGGACTTGGCTGTAGAGTCCCGGTGGGCGCAAACAACCCCTTTCCATTCCATTTCCTTTTCCGCTGCTGAGATGCTATTATTGTGTCCATGCTAATTACCCCCCCCTATCGATGGTCATCAATGACCCTTCTGACTTTGCCCTATTTAATAGTTGTACAACCTCACACTTCACAGGGAGACAGCCAGCTCACTAAAACAAGGCCATAAAGAAGTAAAAAAGGAAAGATGAGCACTATAACTGGGGCCAAAGACAGTTGTTATCCACCTCTGAGTGCAGCACCAGAAATTCTATAAAAGAGTGCTCTATTACTCTTGGCTCTGACTAATAGAATTCAGTCTAAAACATTTAGAAATATCAATGTGTGTGATTGAGATGTCTCATAATTCTGTGGTAGTCAGGGTGAAGCTTGTGAGACAGCAATTTGACACCATCATTCTTTAAACTTTGAGAAGGATCAGAAACAGAATTCTATGTCTTCGTAGCCCAGTCGACCCAAGCCTTGGGGCTGTTGCCATGGAAGCTGCATTGGGAAAAGGGTCACCATAAAGGCTCCTCTGTAGTGTCTGCAGGGATCTGGATCAAGTGACAGTAAGAAGATCAATATTTTAAGGGTTGAAGCGGCTTGTAGAACGTGTTATTTGATCTACATCAATGCTCCAAACTGAGAGACCTACCTGGGGGCTTTTGTGACTGTACTTGTTTCGCTGTAAAGCCAGATGTTCTGTAGTGGCTTCATCACTAATGCTTTTCAGGTCCTCGTTGCTTTGTAGAAGCTTTTTGGGGTGACCTTAAACCTTCTCTGGTGGGTGGCACACCCCTCGATGGGGGAGGGTGGAGGTCTTGTGCCTGGCTTTGCCTGCACTTGGGATGCCTGATGTTCAACAGGGTTTGGTGTGTGCTGCGCTTGCTCATCTGGCCTTCTCACCCATGCTTGTGGGGATCCATGGGTGGCCCTTTGTCCTCTTTCTGTTGGAGACTTGATCATTTTTATGAGAGTGTAATCATTAGTTTGGATTCTGTTTCTTATTTGTCTCCCCCGTTCTTGGTTCCAGCATATTCTTCACTAAATTACACATTAAATAACAATGCTCATGAGACATCATCAGTTCAACAGATCTGACTGGGACAAAAAATGAAAACATAAATGTTTCAACCCAGAACATTCTATGGTAACGAAGGATACTTGGAAATATGATACTGAAATATATTCAACAGTGGTGATTTCGCTATGATGGTGTTTAATCTTTGTTACTGCTTCATATTTTGTTGTTGAATAAAAAAAATATTTTTTTTTGCAGGTAAGTTTGAGGAGAAGGAGGACAGGGTTCCAAAACTGGAGCAACTCAACTCTCTGGGCTTCATGTGCAGCCTGAACCTGGTTCTCAACAAAAAAGATCTGATCAAAATGGAACTTCTGCTGCTGGAGACCTTTGACTGGAACCTGTGCATGCCCACTGCTGCTCACTTTATAGACTTCTACCTCCACGCCTCAGTGAAGGAGGATGACCTCTACAACGGCTGGCCCATTTCCTCCATCTCGAAGACCAAGGTCTTCATGGACAAATACACCCACTACTTTCTGGAGGTCTCACTGCAAGGTAGGTTAAAGAGCATTAGTTCTGGTTCAGAAGTGATGGGTTTCAGTGTAAAATCTTGTGTATTTATAAGTTGATCTTTTCTTCGATGGTTTCTTGCAGACCACGCTTTCTTGAGTTTCCGACCATCTCAGGTTGCCTCTGCTTGTGTGGCTGCATCTCGGATATGCCTTCAGATTTCTCCAAGCTGGACGACTGCCCTACATCTGCTGACGGGTTACTCCTGGGACCACCTCACTCAGTGCATAGAGCTCATGCTGCTGTAAGGGAGCCAAAGTCAATATACAAAGATGTTCATTACAAAAATGTTAATTTAAGGCAGTAGACATGTTTTCAGAGTTGTAGTCTTAAAGCATGTGTTTTATTTAAGATTTACTTGTTGACTGTTTTAAAAGTCCTTTTTTGCCTTCCCAGTGCTCATGACAATGATGTTAAAGAGGCCAACAAAACCAAGCCCTCTCCGTCTCACCGGCCCTCCTCTCTGCAGTCCCAGCCGCAGACTGCTCGTCTCTCTCAAGTGTCAGCCATCCAGAGACCAGCATCCTCCACCACCACCTCTTCCTCCTCCTCCTCCTCGTCCTCCTCCTCGTCCTCGTCCTCCTCCTCGTCCACCTCATCCACACCACAGCTGCTCTTCCAGCCAGACACGCTGCCACACTTTTCCCAGCATTCACCATCCCTCTCCCAGCTGCAAGCCTTAGCTGACTCTCAAGCCTTGGGGACGATGGTGTCTCAGGATTTCCTTCAGACCCATCGGATGGGTCTCCTCACTGCAGCTCCTTCCATGACTCCCAGTGGTGGGTTCTCTTCCTTCCCCAGCCTGACCTCTGGCCTCCAGCCGGCCGCTTGTACGCTGCCCCTCCACGGCCCCATGTCTATGCAGATGGCGTTCGCTGGAGAGCCTCGCCACTGTCTGAGTATGGCCTACAGTGGGGGCTATCTGGGGGCTCATCACACTTTCACAGCCGGCTGCTTTGACAGGTGACGCCAGGAGACGGAGAGGGACCGCACACACTCGCGGGAGTGCACTCCGAGAATTCCATCTGAAGTACCCACTCCAAACTATCCTTTTGCAGACCTCCGCTCTCTCTCCGTCAGTACTAAGACACGTTCACCTTGTCCTGCTCCCCCCTCCCTCACACAGAGACGCCTCAAACGCAAGCAGAGGTCCAAAGGCCAGACTGACCCGCTAGAAGTCATCACACTGACATGACGAGTTCTTCACTGACTCAGTTAAAAGTAATTCAAAGGCAATTCAAAGATGTGATTGCCATGTTGTGTTTTTGAATTATTAATTATAAAGAGACTCCCATCACTGTGAATGAGATCACAACAGTGCGAGTTCACACCCGACTCATTCAGTGCCTGCTCTCAGTTCTTACCTGAGACAATTTTAGAAATGCACAGAACAGGAAATATTTGTGCTGATGGTTTCTTGCTGCTTTTGAAAGCTTTTTAAAAATTTCTGTATCCAAAAATGTAATTATTTCCGACATCAAAAATAATGTTATTAAATACGCCATTTTAAAGGCAGACAGGCTGACTTTGCAGGAAATCTATGTAAAGAAAAGGATCAGTTTTTACGTAATGTTACAGACATTGATCTAAGTCCTGTTTTCATCATTGAAGCTAAAAGCCCCCCCCTGGGAATCACTAATTCCATAAGCTTTCAGAAGGGAATATGAACTTTAAACTCAGAAGGCGAAGTCAAGCACACCTTTGCTGTTTGATTCTTTTTCCTTGCTCTCCACTTTACATCTCTTATTTCACTCTCCAAAGTTGAGCCTTGTGGCTCATTTAGGTAAAAATGTGTCCCTCTGTCAGCTGTGGCTTTGTGCATAATTTATGTTTCCAGCACCGTTCAAAGAATTGAAACTGTTGTAACTGGACCAGCACAGTGAAGAAGACGTGGGTGTTTTATGTATATATGAATTGCTGCTGCCTTCTTATGAACTGTTGGTTCTGTGTCTGTGTTAATGATCCAAATGTTTACATGAACTGATTATCAGGGACTTGAACAAGATTACTTGAATATAATGCCATTGAAAACACGCCATAGCTTTTATTTATATAATGATGTTTTTGCTTTCTTGCTCTGGAATTTGTTTTTCTGTTTTATTCCTTTCATTCGTTGTTGTAGCTTAGTTTTTTGCCAGCTTAGGAACACGTCAACATTGATTAGTTTTTTCTACTTATTCATAGAAACTGTGTATTTATGCTTATGTTTCAAGGCTGAAGCCTGCAGCTTTTCCTTTATTTTATTCTCTTATGCTTTAAAGTGGCTGCTAATGCCTATTATCTGCTGGGGCTGGAAGTAATGCCCTTCTTCATCACTGGAACACACTGAACGAGTGAGACGGGTTTGCTTCCTGCACCCTGGGTTCCACACACACCTGTAGCCACACTGCAATGTCCAATCTTCCACTTCCTGTTTAAGTATAAACACATCCAGATTCCCAGTGCCGCTCTCAAGGGATGCCCACTCGTTACCATAGTAATGGCTGTAGACCACAGGGTTAATGGTGAAAAGTCTTTTAAATAATGTTTGAACCAGAGATTTTTTTTTTTTTTTTTTTTAATGTGTTGATTAATAGTCTGTAACACAACAGGAATCCCAGAATAGCATGAGTGTCACTCACCTGGACCTTTGATGTGTTTGTAATAAGAAAATGAACTGCTTTGTTGTGGACCTCTTACTGTTACTGCATTTGCAGTCAGATGTGGATTCAGTGAAAAAACCTCTGACTGTTGTTGCCATCAATCAGCGAATCTTTGTTTTCAGCTCCTGAAAGGGATCAGTTAACATCTGAGTGACGAGAACTGACACACCAAGCCTTTCTATTATTATTTGAAGTTTAAGGGTTCTCTCATACTTTTCCCCTTTTATTCTCCTTCACA
>BJFM01002857.1:130430-135478 GCA_016586285.1 Arothron firmamentum
TACAACATTTTCAGTTGCTCTGACATCTTTTAAAACTTTACAAACTAATACAAACCCAAAAGGAAACGGAGACTTTGCCACTCGGTACATGAGAGATTGGGGATTCTTCTGAACGTACTGGAGGCAGCAGCGTTTTCATGATGTGTTCCACCTCCGTCAGCCTTTTGTCCATTAAAACATGTTGAGTCTCGCGGCCTCAGATCCTCCTGCTTGTTCTTGTGAAGGTTACACCCTTCTCTCCTGGCGTTGTGCAATTCTAGAGGGTTCGGAGTAGAAAAGAGAAGCTTTTATGTGAAGTTAAATCCACTGAAATCACACATCAACATGTTCTCTGTGTGCATCATGGGAGTCAGTTTGATAAGACTGGTTCTTTTACCATTATCAGTTTGTCCCCAGTGACCTCTGCTGTAAAATGGTATTGAGGAAACTGTACTGAGATCCTTCCATTATCCATGAGAACTGGAGCCTGCAGGTCATAAAGACAACCCCAACTGCATGAGAAATGGATGAAAACCTCCAGACATCAGGGATGTTTGCTCTGCCGTCCACGCTCTCGTGTGCTCACCTTGAAATTGATGCCCTTCATGGTTACCAGTTCACATTCCTGACCGACGCTGAAGGTGTTTGTCCACTTCCAGTTGGGAATGGTTTGTGTCCAGGTGAAGTCGTTCCCATTCTGGACCACCTCTGTTATCACTTTGTGGTCTGTCTTGGCACTGAGAAGTCCTGTTGCAGAGAAAGGAAATAACATCCATTCTTTTATGACACGTACATAAAGAAAGAAAGAAAAAATATGTGTACCAATTGCTTCCAGAAACTCTTCGTAATTTTCCTGAGTCTCCAGTTCGTATTTTCCAGTGAAAGTCATGGTGGTAAAGTACAGAGGATGACACAAGAAAAGACTTTATGACAAGAAATAAGGAGTGGCCTGCTGCAGCTCAGACTGACGCCCACATCTTCTGCTTCCTTTTATTGCGCGTACTGTAAATCAGCCATGGATGTCCCACATCGACCTGTCAGGCTGTCTGTTGCTCAATTATAGTCACTGGGAAGATGAATTTTTCAGCACCTGTCAGTCTCGGGTTGTACTTGTGTGCACAGCACGTTTGGGCAAGTGTAGTGTTGTAGAGCAGCGGCGAAGGCCACCACATTCGGTGTTGGGTGTAGAGAGCAGCTCATGCTGCAGTGCTGGGCTAGCAGGCAGATGAATGGAGAATTTTAATGTGAAGGCTGGAAAGAACAGCACACTCACAATAACTTTTTCACAAAAACACCTCTCTTTCTAGTTATTTATGGTTTTACACATTTAGTCTGCAAATCTCTGCTCACTAAATCAGTTTTTTCAGCTCGTTTCACCCTATTTTAGCCTGATTGCCTCAGGTTGTAGTTAGAGTCTGCCTCAAGCTGGCGTTTGAACCGTTTTATTTTTCCATGTACTGTATTGATCACATTTTTGATGTGGCAGCTCTGAGCAGCCAAACGTACAAACAAGATGATATGTGGTGATTGTGCGCACAACAGATAAAACTGGGTTATATTCTCAATTCCACAACATATTAAGATATCAAGTGACTGTAACAGAAAGGTGACCATTTTTGTAACCACACTTTTTTACAAGAGCCAAGTTCTTTGTCAAGAAATTTAACCAAGGTGGTAAATCAAAGTATGTGCTTGCGATGATTCTTCAGTAAAAAAAAGTTCATTTCTTCTTAAATTAATTCAATGCATGCACCCAGGTCCCTTAAAAATCCTGTCAATTTCAGCCACAGATACAGTAATAATAGACAAAAATAGATCTGATAGAGCAGCAGTATCAATATTCCACACTTTCACCTCACATTAGCCACTAACGACGCTAACAGTCCACTGACAGAATGACCATGAGTACAGCGACTATGAAACTGCACGAACACCCTTTTAAATCCTGCAAACAGGTCAGAAAGAATCACACGTTGTCAGGGGCAACACTGTCCTTGTTTGTCCCCCGCTTGTCCCTGTTTTTTGCAAAGGAGAAGCTGAAGACCCCTCCTCTCATCTCAGGTGTTTTAGCTCCCCCCAGGTCTCCCCTCAGAGCTCCCTGCTGGCTGCCACTGGGGCTGCCAGGCAGCATTTTGGGTGTGGTGGGTGATGGGGTGGAGGTGCCCCAGATGTAGAGCATTTCCCCTTCAGGGCAGGGTGGGAGACCCCTGCTCAGGTAGCTGGGGCTGGGGCTGGGGCTGGCAGAGGAGGGCAGGGTGCGCTGGCTGCCGTTCAGGCAGCTGGAGTTGTGGTCTGCTGAGCCTTTGCGCGAGCGTCCAGAGGAGCTGATGTTGGAGGAGCGGTAGTTGTAGGCCTTGAAGCCTGGCCGCTTCCGCTGGTGACACTGGCACCTGAGGATTCGGATGAAGGCCAGCTTGAACTCCCGGTTGTAGCAGGGGTAGATGATGGGGTTTAGGCAGCTGTTGAAGTAGCCCAGCCAGAAGATGACTTTAAAGAGGATTTCAGGAGGCCGCAGGTTCACATTAAAAGACCCTGGAGAGAGAAATCAAGAAAAAACTAAAGATCTTTTCATTTGTATTTTTAAGCAGTTGAACTGAATCCACTGCGAAAAAACAATATTTATTATTCATGATTTTGATCTAGACAACATTTTGAGTGATTATTAACGACGTTTATACATAAAACTCGTTTGTAAATGTCAAGCTTAATCTTCTGAGACTGCAGGCCACATTTTAACCAGCAGGTGGCAGCATAGATTCACCACAGTTTCAAAATGGGACTGAACGGCGAACAATCGTTTACTACTACTACTACTACTACTACTACTACTACTACTACTACTACTACTACTACTAATAGTAGTACAACTATACCTAATACTGCTATTACAGTATTACTAGCACTAGTACCTAGTTCGACTACTTCCTAACTAGAAAGGTGCTTGGAAAGAGCAGCCCTCCACCAAGCAGCTTTTTGGAAGCTCAAATGTCAGAGTCCCTCTGGAATCTGGAACATCACCAAAATTTAATCATCTCTTCTTTGGCCCATTATCAACATATCCTGAAAGTTTCTAAAATATGTTCATATTTTTTTGAGTTATTTTACTAACAATCAGGTCTTATAGTTCTATTTCTAAAACAAAGATGAGTGGTTTCAGAAAAATTAACTGTCACAAAGCAACATTTATTTAACAATATATTTAGTAAGTCCAGTGTGATTTAAAAAAAAGAAAAGAAAAAGATGTTAAATACTCATTATATCAATGTTTTATTTTAGCTCCAGGACCAAAATACTTTACTTTGAAACAATCATTTTAATGAGATTTACTGCAGATCAAGATCTCTTTGGAGTTTTCTCCAAATTAGAAGCAATGCTAACGATGTAAACAATAAGGTGGGACATGTTCTGCATGCTAATGAGCAGCTTTAGCCAAGATTAGGATAAACCGTGTTAATCTTTCGTTGTTTCTCCTCCTGTGGCCAGGCTTAAATGGAGAAGAAAGCTTTTAAAAGCAGGGATGCCCGGAGATAGAAACTGGAAATTAAAAATCCTCTGAGAGATTGGTGCAAAACAAACAATTTAACGTTGTTTGTGTTGATGAAAGTGAATCAGACTGTTTCTTCACACCATCCTATATTCTTAAATTAACCCAGATGCTAAAGGGGCTCTGGCCCACCCTAATCTGTGAGATTACCACTGTGCTGCACAGAGACGCCTCTGATTCATGAGTCAAAAAGCAAATGTAACCATAGTTTAATCAGTCATATCACAGATTATATTATCAGCAGCTATAACAAGGCAGAGGCAGGCGTACCTTTGTTGTTTCTACTAATAAAGTGAGGACATTTTGGCTGGTCCTCACAATTTCAATGACCTGTTTGAGGGTAAAGACTTAGATTTAAGGTTGGGGTTAAAACTGGGTTTAGTTTAGGCTTAGGGTCAGGGGGTTAGTTGGGATGGTTAGGGTTAGGTTAAGGTGCTGGGTAGTCCATTATGCCTATGAAAGTCCTCACAAAGATATAAGTACAAGGATGTGTGTATGTGTGTGTGTTTCTGTGAAGGAGATAAATGGGTCCTTTCTCTGCTGCTGGTATATTCACATGCACTTTTTCAAACATTAATGGACAGCTATATAAGTATGATGACATCACTGTGAGAGTTGTGTTTATAATCAGAATCCGCACTCAGGTGCCAGCAATCAAATCTCTGTCATCCTGTCACTTTCTCTCTTGTCTTTCTTGTCACCTCCTTTCTTGTCTCTCCTGATGCTGCATTTATGAAGTTTCTTCTCTTTATCTACTCCAGGTCACATCCAAAGAAACGGAAACCAGAGAAAAACTATGACAACCGTGAACTGTTTCCACGTTAGTTGCTGAGAAGCGACACTTTTTTATCAACCCTGGACACCTGTCAATTACAATCCAATCAATTATTACTCTTGTGCAGGTGATTGTTTTCTTTTTTAATTCCCATTTCTGAAACAGTTTTAGTGTCACATGTCCTGGACTGGGTTTATTTTAGTTTCATCCATGATTGTTTATGTACGTGCGCTGTGCTGAAGACAGAGGAGGAAACGTGACTCATGTGTAAACATAAATTAACATTTGATTTAAATTTAGCCTCTCTTGTTTGTGTGGTCACTTTAATACCCCCACACATCATTAAGCTGTGCAGTTCTCATATGTCTCCTATCTCCTTTCTGCAACATGTAAAAAAACCCAACAAACTTTGACACAAATGTCCTGACTATGGACTTTCATGTGGACAGATATGGAATGTGTTTACATAAAAGTCTTATTCAGACGTGTTTGTTGCCCAAAAGCAGTGTGGGGGTGGAAGGGCTTCTCTGCATGACAATGGCAGAGATAAATGAGGAAGGGGTGCCTGGCGTTCCTCAGAGCGAGCTCACGTACTCACACCAAACACAGGAACATCTTAACAAAACAAGGCATCCTGTTATTGTCAGTAATTGAACCACCTATTCTGTGCCCACACACACACACACACACACACACACACACACACACACACACACACACACACACACACACACACACACACACACACAC
>BJFM01002857.1:145468-181424 GCA_016586285.1 Arothron firmamentum
GTGCGTGTGTGCGTTTATTTGCAGTGTTGACATGAGTGCAAATGTAAACCTCTGCTCCAAATCTCCCCATTATGAGTGAGGGTAGGGGGTGGCCCTTCGTCTGGATCTTGGAGCCACACACAGTAATTGAAGGAAAACATGATTCATGCAGCACATTTTCAGAACATCAGCCATCAGTCGGTCAAGACTAATGACAAGCGAATAAGACGGATTTTAGTCATCGTGGCGTAGCTGCCAGACGAGGCCGAACGGTTCTTGGCCTGTGGAGCTCCGGGTGAACAGTCTGGCCCTTGTTTGGAAAACAGTCCAGCCTGTGATTGAGCTTTTCTGGTAGGAGACAGAATGAAACACTCCTTCTTAGCTTGGCTTCCATTTTGTCTGCCCTTGCGTCCCCTCCCTGCCTCCCTGCCTCCCTCCCTGCCTCCTCTCTCCAGACGATACCCGGCACTCAGCACGTGTGATCATACGTGCACGTGGGGCCACAGAGACCATTGGACCGGTGGACATTTACTGCCAGGCATCAATCTATGATACCTGTCCTGCTGGAGGTTTACGGCTGGGAAAGATGGGACTCCTCTCTTCTGTCGAGTTCAGCACTTTCTGGGGGAACTGTATTCATCACATGAAGTTAGAAGCAGTGAGCAGGAGCTGAATTAATTCAATGTAATAAATTCCACATATGGATCCCATCCGACTATTTCGGGAGTACAACGTTTGTATATGACTGTTTTTTTTCAGAGAGGAGAGCAGAGTTGCTCCGAGAGGATGACAGATTTTCCTTGTAGCTGGCTCTCAGGAAGGCACGTTCATCAGAGCGGGTTTTTGGCTGATGTCGCTCGAGGCAGGGGATGGCCTGGCAGGGGCCCAGGCGCTATGTGCCGAGTGCTGCTGAGTGGACACTTTAGTGGGGCAGCAAGCTCCAACCATTAGATGATTGCCTCCGAGGTTTTGTCAGGAGAGCGAGAGACTTGTTACGTCTTAAATGCTTCTCCTACAGGACCATGATGGTGAGGTATCTGACCCACCATCGTCTACCACACCACAGGGAGCCAGTCCCCGGCTGATTCCCTGTAGACGCCAGTGAACAGGATGGGGAGTGACTGAAGGAAGCCTCCAGCTGATCACTGGCATGTAAACTACACTATGACATTATGTCCCTGTAAAAGGTAAAATCTTCCCACCTGAAACGTTTCTTTTCAACTCCAACAGGCTGTTTGCTGCACGAGGATGTGGCCATAATGATGACCGCGCGGCCTTCCAAAAAGATATATGTAAGCAATTTGGTTCTATGAGCCTCATTATTGCTTTGGTTACTTGTTGCGCTGAAAAGTAACAAACTGTTCAGACTCGGGCAAAGAGAAATGCGCATGTGTGTGGGTGCATCTGCCTTTATGAAATTGATTGTCATCTTGGCACAGGTTTTGATTAAGTAACAAATTTTGCATCCTATTTAGGAGTGCTAGCGTGAGTGTGAAGTCCACAGTGTAGAACAATTGCAGCTGACAACATTTTTTTTTGTAGCACGAGCGTAAGAGCAATCTGCTAAATTATAGCGTGTCAGATTTCTTTCTTGCCTTTTTACTTTTGGCACCAAACTTTTAGGAAATGCAATTGAAATCAACGTTGAGACAGACGCAACTTTCATTTCCCTGCGACTGCTAGAGACGGGCTTTGTTCTAATGTTTGCATCCGGCTGCGGCCGCCTCAGCCTATAAAGGAAATTAAAAGTGGAAAATAGGGTACAGAGACCATTGTGAATAAATGGGCGGAGGGAGAGATGCACATCTATGTGTATGTCTGTGTTGCCTGACAGATTTAATTAAAACCTGGCATTGGGCCATCAGAGTTGAATGTGTTAGCTTCATTCAGTCAATGTGTACTCAGATCATTATGTTATCCAGCTTTTCTGTTTTTACTGGAAAGGAAGGATGGGAATCTGTGAAGGGGAGGAAACCATTTGATGTTCTGAGGCTAAGCTAAAACTGCTGATTGAAGCCTCAAACCATTGCATTTGTAGCTTCAAAATGACTGACGTAAATTTACAGCCACTCTTCCGCTCATCAGTGCAGTTTAAAACAGTCCACTTGTGCTCAGGCCACATGCTAATAGCTGCATCGTCTTCCTGAGCCATCCAGGATACATTATGTGCTTCCATTATTTAAAACAAAACCAAACAGAAAACCTGCCATGCTGGAGAGAGATGCTCACTGAGCCAATAGAAGGCTAGAGACCGTGATCCTGGCTGTCATCAGTGGTTTTCCCTTCCTCATCCTAATCGAAACCAATGAGTACATCTTGTACCCGAGGTATTATTTAAAGATAAATAAAAAGAAGCAGTAAATGCATCTCCTGCCTCTGACGAGGCTTTAGACGAGTAGCAAACCGCAGAATCTTCTGTTCATTGATTTCCTCCACTGGAGGGGATGGAACATGTTATTCCTTCAGGTCCAGGTGCACACTGTTCGTCCCACACTCTTTTCTATTTTCTCACGAGAACCACTTTATTTGCTGAAACCCCTCAAAGACATGATGATCTTTGGAGGCACCTCATGCACTATATGTTGAAGGAATTCAAAGCAAAAACAAGACCCCCTGGAACCTGCAGGAGGCTTTTAAAGAAAACATTTATGGAAAAATAATGTTTTCTATGGGAAGACACTGTATTTCTCATAATATCGCCATTTTTGGCTTTTCCTGGACATCTGGAGTTAGAAAGCAACTTTGAAAGTCAATGATTTGACCACAGATCCTAAACCGAGGTCACATACATACACCAAAAATCCCTGTAGGCATGGAAAATGTTGTTACTATAAAAGCACGATGTGCCGAGCCCCCGCTGCCTTCATTCACTTAGCAAATATCAACAGTGCGGCTGCACTGTGCTGCAGATGGCCTCCGCTGCAGCTGTAGGTGCTCATTGGCTCTCCCGGTTTTGTCCCGCAGCGTGTCAAATCGCAAAAATCACAAGAATAGCCTGAACTAGCTGGGCCATGAAAGCATGAATGTCAGATGCTAAGTTTAGATGGAGGAGAGGAGACACAGAGGTGATGAGGTCAGCGGGGGAGGGCTAACACACAGAGAAGGGGAAGACATGGGACAACAGTTGGGAATGTCTCAACAGGAGCTGTCCACCGTCAGCCTTGGTTTCTACACCCACACTTTCCGTCCAGAGTGGCTTTGACACGTTGACCATGAACATCATCGTGCATCTGTCCTGCTGCTGTAGCATCCTTTCTCTTCTAGGCCGCCCTCCCCACGCAGCCGCTCAGAAACTGGCTTCTCCTGCTTTTGCAATCATCTCACTCTCCATGTAATTCGCCTGAGCCACCTAGCCGACTTCCTCGCTGGCTCTTGGAAACTGTTGAGTTGCATGTAAAGCTCTCCCCTCTTCACCCTGTTTTTTCCGCCCCAAAGTGTGGTTGAATTGTGCGGCTTCAGGCCCCGCTCCTCAGATCCTCTCTTTGCAGATGAGTCAGGTGTTGTTATCTAAGCAGAGAATCCATCTGTGGCCCAGCGCCCTTTACCTCCAGACGTTGACCTCTAGCTATGACCTCTGGCTTTGTCAAACAACTCTGATGCCAGACGAGTGTGAATTTGCAGCTCGGCTCCAACCTGCGACAGGGAGAAACCTGAAACGCTGCTCCATGCAAACCCCTGCACCACCATGCTGCTCCACCTAACACAGCAGCACACACACCTCGATTTTCCGCCCTGTCTGCATTCGAACAGACTTCCTTGCTGCACATTCTCCAGTTCACCACATGTTGAAAATACAGTGTTCTGTATGTTACATGATATTAGTTACACCACAATTTTAGTCAAGCCAGATGCTTCTAATGGCATCCACACAGGCGGAGGTTCTTTTTGATGTTGTTGAGTCCTTCCAGCCGTCCGCTCTCGTTTTATTTACCCTGAGCCGAATTCAACTCAGTTACAGTAAATGCTAACGGAATAGGTGCTATACGTCTGTGACAGGTCAACAGGTGATTTCATTGTGCATAAATCAATTTATTTTACACAGCAGACGCGCTGAGAGCAGTGAGCAGTGAGGGTGAATCAAAACAGCTGGAAAACATTAGGACACGCTATTAAACGCTGCAGGATTATTGTAGGGTTGTGGGGTTGTGGGAGGAGACAACAGTTTATGGTTTGGATTATTTTTTCCCCATTCTATATTTTCAACTGTTCTGCTTATATCAACACATTTTCTGAGGAATTTCTGTGTCCGTGAATTTGGCAACATACTGGAACACACAAAAGCGTCTTCCGTAATCTGAGCTTTCACCACTGACAGCTGTTGAACCTGCGACATTTAGAGAACCTGAATACTTTCAGAGTTCATCATGGATGGAAAAAAGGATTTTTTTTTTCAGTGTTCTATAACCTTCAGCTGTAAGACATCACTACAGACTGGAGCTGATGGACAGACTGATCGCTCCAAAATTATAGACAGATTTTGTCGTTGGACCTCAAACGGACCCAGCTAATCTGCTGCTGTCAGTCATCGAGCTGAGCTAATTTCAATCCCTGTGATAATGTCAGAATCTTCCTGAAGGACTTGATTAGTAGCGAAAAATACACACCAGTGAAAATAAGCGTTGTATGGAAGTTCGTACACAAGTCCCAAAAATAAGATTGTAAGGATAGCCCTCTTGACCTGGATGAGGATATTTTCATCCTGAGAATTAGTCTGGATCCTGAGATCTGCGCAGATGTTGAAAAAGAAAAACGACAGATTCCCAGACCTGAATTCAGTGGGAGATACAAAGTTTCCAAATACTCACGATACAAATTTCAAGCTGTGACTGAGGCTGAAATCATTGAATCACTTCTGACAAAAGCCAACCAATTGATTTAATGGTCTGGAATGAAAGATAATCAACAACGTAACCCAAATATAACAGGGGTATTAAATGCCATGTCAGTGTCTGTGGAAGTGGTTGCAGTTCGCATGGTTTGTCCATTTGTTGAGGCCTGGTGAATAAAAGGCTCTGTGTGTGTGTGTGTGTGTGTGTGTGTGTGTGTGTGTGTGTGTGTGTGTGTGTGTGTGTGTGTGTGTGTGTGTGTGTGTGTTTGCTTTGCAGAGGCCTGAGCACATATGCACCCAGCCAACAAACAACAACCAGAGGGAGGAGACTCAGCCTTTTTACATCCAGACAGTTTGCTGATACGTTAGAGATGAACTTTCTGAGTATTTTCATTGAACAAAATTGCCAGTCTGTCCCATTTCCAGTCATTTAGCTTGTGTAAATGGACTGCCTGTAAGTCACTTTAAAACTTTATAAACGTTCTCATCTGACTTTGAGTAAACGTGAAGGGTTCTTTTCATTTGTTGTGCTACAGTTAGGACATTTAAAAAAATGGATGAGTGTCCAGGATCTTTTTTGGAGGTGAAAAATGAAGCTTTCATTTTATTCAGAAAAAAAAATTGAAAATACTGCTTGCAGGTGTTTGTTTAACTCAACTATATCTCATTATAAATGCAGAAAATATTTACAGATGATCCTACACCTTTAAAAGATCATGGCTCATGAAAAACAGCTAATTTAATCTGAAAGGCCATTTCTGTAATTCCACTCCTTTTTCATTATGCTGCTCAGTCACTTTTTTTTTTTTTTTTTTTTTTAATTTCAGCACATATATTCCTCTTTCACAGTCTCTCTTTTAACCTTTTGCAGATGTGCTGTTATAAGGCTATTTTCATAATTAGAGTGAAAAGACGCCTGTCTGAGCTCAGGTAATGGATCAACACCCTGGATGATAGCAATGAGAAACAGCTAATTTCAAGGCTCATTGGCTTCCGGAGAAGCAGCACTGTCAGCTTGTGCAAGTGGAAATCCATTTATTATTAAGTGTTTTAATGATTAATTTCTGAATGAAAGTGAAATAATTACACATTGCTCCCATTTCACTTTATCAAAAAGTTTTGGATGTTTTACGGGCTAATGACATTCACTGGCTGGACCGCCTGTAAATTTAATTTGGTTTTATAGGCTGGGAGAAATCTGTGTATTGCTTAAACAAATTGAAGTGATAGTAATTTCGGCAGTGGTGTGAGCCAGCAGCCGCTGAGGTCAACAGAAAACACCAGAGCAGCAGCTTGTTTTTGGAGTTGTTAGGGGAATTCCTCGTCTCCTCAACAACCACTAACAAACCTGATGCTAATCTCTGCATGACGCCTTGATCCTTCCACAGAGGTCCAGGTTATACCACCCACAAATTTCCTTTTTTCTGCTTAAAAAAGCAGAAGCCATGGATTCTTTTTAATTCCTCAGTTTTTTGTATGTCAGTCATTACTTTTGTCTTCAGCATATTTTAAAACTCTTAAGCTGCTACTAAAATGGTCTAAAAAAAAAGCCCACAGGGCTTTTTAGCTCAGGTTCCCTCAGGAGTGGGCGATTGAGGAGCATCCGGCCCCCAACTACGGAAATCCGTAGGCTTCTGAGTTCATTATACCACAATCATGCTGTCACATCACAGAAAAGGAGCATGTCCAGCTCTAGTGAGAGGAAGATTTGGACTTTGATCCTGTTAAAAAAAAAGAAACAAAAAAAAAAAAAGAAACAGTTGCTGGGAGGTTGAAAGATTGCATCTCCCTGCGGATGCTCTTTCCTAGATGTCCGTCCTCATGATAGACTGTCAACTGCAGCAGTAAACAGGAAGGAAAGACTCTGAAAATGCCCAAAACACTGGAATCTGAGTTGACCTTATTTTGTCCTGTGTTTGCAGGCACAGCAGGGACCCAGGATCCTGGGGCATTTGATCACTTGCACCAAGTTCATCCAAACACATTTGCAGCCTGTTGTGCATGAGGCCATGTAAACATTCTATGATATCATCTGGGGCTTCCTGTGTGTCTGTGTCTTCCACTGAAGTCCCAGCGAGAGACCTTGGATGAAGACCCCCTGAGTCAGCAGCCGACCATCTGGCCTTGCTGGGTGCTAAGTTGGCTTGGTGTGTTCTTCACCGGTGGCTGATTAATATTGAGTTTTATTTGCTCTGTAGATGAGAGGGAGGGAGGGAGAGAGAGAGAGAGAAGCAGTGATCAGACGGACACACAGGTAAAGGGTGGTTTTCTGGCCTACCTGTCAGGTGAAAAACACGTTCCCACTTGTCCAGCTGAAAGCTGTTTTCTGCCTGGTTAGACAGAAAACCTGTCTGGATTGTGGCCTCGAGGCCTGGGTTCCGACACCTCTGTTCTGACCTGAACCTTTGACAGGTGCCTTCATTCCTCAAATATTTGCTTGGAGTCCAAGTCCATCTTGTGCTACTGCTCCAATCACCCTCCCAAGCTTTGCTCCGTACCTCCTGCTGATGCCCGCTTGGATCCGTCAGCCTCCCTTTCCCACCTTCCGATCATGTGATCATCGGGGCATGTCACTGTAAACTTGTCCCAGGATTTCAATTGTAGATGCAGAGTCTTGTATGTTAAGTGCAACCTTCTCCTGGGCCTGAACCGTTTAAAGAGAGGCCCACAGGACTCTGGGAGGGACACCATGCTGGTAGGACCATCTATCCAGACTTGTCCTTAGCTCTGAACCAGCAACCCTGCTCCCCACAGACTGCTTTTATGAATGTTCTGTCTCTCTGAAAGCTTTTGAAAACCTACCCTTACTTCTTGACTAAGTTTGTTGTTGGAACCTTCTGTACCTGCATTATATAACGGGAACGTACACGTCAGTGTGCATCTGATCTCGATTTGCTCTGCTTTAAACACATTCCACCATCCATAGAGTGGGCCCGGGGCGTGGGGATTGTTCAGAAACTTCTGCTGTGGATGAACCCTAGTCAACATGTTGATGAGAGTGAAGGTGAACCTTGTGCTGATTCTTCTGCAGAGACTGTCATCCTGAAGCCTGTCCTCTCATCGGCCGTCTGGTACATGCACTAATCTGTTGAGCTACGTCTGTCTTGCCAGGTAACAGAAACAGCGCTGAAGAGCTCATTTTTCCCTACATAGACGGCTGAGATTGTGTTCCGCCTCCGGGATCCAGACTGCTCTGCACTGCTCTGGGATGCTGTTTCTTCACCATAACTGAGCTGTTGATCTTCTACAGGCACAGCAGGTACTGTCCACACGTGCACTCTGTCATCATCTGCTGGGTCCTCAGCAGAGCTATAGGATGAAACAACTCACTGCTTCCTTTCTGGGCCATTATATGTTTTCCAGCAGGTACTGATCTATTACTGCTGTTTCCCACTGTGGTTCTGTCCAAACAGCTCCTTGGTGAATCCTGCAGTTTCTTGTTTATTTATTTATTTATTATTATTATTATTATTATTATTTTTAATTGAATCTTCTTCATCCTGTGCCACCTTGACCAAATCACACACTGCTGGACAAATACAGATGCAGTTGATGTCTTTCTAAAACTCTTTCCCTCCAGATGTGATTTTACTATGGGGGTAGAAATTTGGGACAGAGGTCCTAGAAAACATGAAGCATAAGATGGTTCTGTGTGTTTATGCAGCCACCTAAGAGGCCAAAGCGTCCGTACTAGGTGTTGTGTTCTGTCATGAGCAGTCCATGCGCTGGGGTTCAAAAAGGTTAGGTGGAAATTAATTAGAGGCCATTAGTGGGCAATGAAGCCACTCACAGCGGAGGAACATTCAGGAACATGAGTTCTCTATCTATGAGTTCTTCTTCTTCACACTAAAGCTAAAACCTTCAAACAAAACTTTCAGATTTAACCATCTCAAACTCAACATGGAAATACCCTTCAAGCAGCATTGCTGTGTGAGACAATGTGCAACACGGAAGCTTCTTCTTATTTTGTTTTTTTTAATTCTAATCTACTCATTTAGTCCAACAATGTAAGGTCGGAAAAGGCCAGGGACGTATAAGGAGTGATTAATGTGGACTATAAAAACACACCGACATGCACGCCTGTGAAAACAGTCGGTCTATAGATGACCGAACCCGTTCACGGGCCCTGTGCTTCCATGTTCCAGTGGCCAGGAAGGAAAAGTGAGAAGCCCTGGAAGATAATAACAAACTCCATTTCCTTCCACTTGTTATACTGAATCATTGTCTTACTGTTACCTGCTGGGGAGGCAAAATAAATCATCTATTCTGGTCAAAAAAAAAAAAGAAGACATGATTTAATTATAATCATTGCTATAAGTGATGTTACCTGTGTAGTAGCAGCATATTACTGGTAGAAAAATGCTTAGAGGATTAGTAGCATTTTTCTCACAATTTGTCACTCAGCGGTAAAAATAAGAGCCTCCATAAAGTTTGGAATTCATATTAGACCCTGCTCTCCCATAAAGACTTCCAAATAGGGATGTATGTTTCGACAGCTTTGTGTTATACCACGCACATTCGAACTCTGACTTCTTGAGAATCTTAGAAGGAATATTTCAAATCAATGTCGCATAAATCTGACACATGTTGGAAAAAAATGCGGCCAAAAATACAGTGGCGGCTCCTGATACCGAGCGACATGATAAGAACGCACGATCTGCAGTGGTGCCAACAGGGCGGGGGGGTTATCTATTTAGAAAAAAGGCGTCCTTAAGCATGCTGATGAACCCGGAAACATCTGGGAAAGCTCTTGAACGGCAGGCGGACGCTGTTGAGTCGGCAGACATCGCCCTTAATCACGGTTAAGAGGTGTCTTCAGGCTCCTAGGCGTCAGACAAGCAACCACTTCTAATATTCGGAATTGCAGGGAATCAATCCCCCGGTGGGCGCAAAATGTCCTCGGCTCGTTAACTGATGCTATTTTGGTTTGTGCTGGCTGAGAGGGAGGTCCTAACGATTTGCTCATTTTAAAGTACTTTGAAAACTTTCAAACTACAGAGGATTCAGCACTATTAAGTGATCGAGGAGTTTGTTTTAGAGCAGGAGGCTGGACGACACTGGCACTGAATACCGGAACCTGTAGCCCAGATCAGAGATGCAGGTCTGTCCCAACTCCTCCTTAAAGGAGCAGCAGGTCGTAATCCTAAAGAAAGCTCGCACAATTACCAGTTTGTAGTTGTCATGTTGCTCTATAAAAGCAGGAAATATTGGACGTATGTGCATATAGGGTACAAGCTCCCAGACAGAAGCATATTCATCTGCCAAAGAGACAGAGCAGGAATGCTTTTAGAGTTTAGTAAACAGAGAACAGAATTTTCGTTCCCACTGCTGTCTGCTTTAATTTGTCTTTGCTGTCTTGTACGACTGCCATAACAACTGCTGACCCGAGCAGGAATAATACAGCAGGACTCAATCATGCTGTGAAGAGGGTTCAGCACAACAACGTGGTGACACATGAGTCACGAAAACAAACCGACCAATAAGTGTGGAAGCAGGCTAGAGGCATCTTTGTGTCCTACTTGGGCTACTGTCATAAGGGGTTAATTAGAAGGGGCCTGGTGGGTGACCGGAGGGGGTTGTTGCACACCGCTGCCCTCCGACCCAGACTTATGATAAAATGAAGGTGATTAATCATTCTCTCCATTCGGATATTTCAGTCTTTGAAATAAAGCAGTGACCCAAACTGACCTGAAGAAAACATTCACAAGGATGAAATATCTTTGTGAAAGTGGAGAACCCCCCCCCCCNNNNCCCCCCCCCCCCCCCCCCCCCCCCAGCTGCAGATATTAAATTAGATTCCACCTCTGTTTGGTTGACGCGTGGCTTCTGTCGAACACGTCAGTCGCAGCGCAACACGTGAGATCCTGCGTCGGGAACATGTTGACTCCGAAGAGAACGGTTATTTTTAGTCTGAGGTTATTTACAAGCCTGCTTCTAAATCGTCACTGCATTTGCCGAGTATCAAAGACAGGCAATCAGTGCTGGACGAGGATCCCAAGTCTCAGAGCAGCAACTCGGCGGGTTGAAAGGAAAGATTGAAGTTTGATAGCTCGCAACAGTAGTGGGTCATCCAAGCCCCGGCAGAGGCCAAGTTTCACTTGGCCCGCAGACAGTGAAATCTGTCAGGAACTCACAGCATTTGTTATGTAGCAAGTAAGCTCCAAACACACTGATAACTGCTGATTAAAGAAAAGATCCCCGCACCAGCCATTCATAAAAATGACGAGCTCTTTGTTTTGTTTTTTTTAGTTTTTGTTTCCTCCATGCAGATGTATAACAGCAGTAGTAAGAAGCAAATACTTAAACGCTGCAGACTGTTGTGATGATCCCGTTTCTCCTGAGTGTTCTGCAGAAATGTGCAAAGAGAACGAAATGAAGTCCAGCATGAGGTGACGGATGCGCCTGCTGCCACTTCAGATCAGACACATGGAGACTGCTGCACTGTTGCAGCGTTTTGCGGGAGAGGATGAAAAATGTACAAAACAATTACAGGCCCTTCAACAGCAACTTGGGGACAAATATTTAAATGACTTTCAGTCAACTAATTATTTGTCAGACGAATGCAGGAGCCCAGTAATTAAACGAGTGCCTGCCACCCCACTGATATGATGGAGGAGCTGCAGCTCCACTGCACCAGGAACACCTCATTATATTAAAGAGGAGGAGAGATAATGCAAATTAAAATTTACATGAAGAGAGTAAAGTGAAATGAGAGATTTCCATCGGCTGTTATTTAATGAGCTGCGCTGACCCGATGTTGTGCCCACTCCTGACACGGCGCGTGGAGGACTTCTATTGTCGACGTAATGAGGACATCGTCCAGAGAAGCGGAGCAAATGCTGAGCTGGCACCACACACACACACACACACACACACACACACACACACACACACACACACACACACACACACACACACACACACACACACACACACACACACACATGCACGCGTGCACACTCACACAATAGACATAAAATTGTGCCAGCATGCCATTTGGAGCCGGAGCTGCTATCTTCTCTCTGTTTTAACTACTGCCATTACAGGAAATAGCGCAGATGAAAGTTTGTGTTGTTGGCAGCAACTTTGCTTCTTCCCGGCAGAATCAGGACGTTTGGGGAGGCTGATTTCAGCCCTGCTCATAAATGCATCAGAAACTTGGTGTCTTCCTGGCTTTACAGACTAAATATGTCCATTAAATTAGTGTAAGTGTGGCCCCCTGAAGTTATGTTTATGAAATTACAGCTTCATCGTGTCATCAGAGTTGGCTCACACCGGCCCCGCTCATTAATCTTCCAAAGTTTCTCATTTGCTCTGGAACTTGAAAAATGATTAATTCAATATGAAAATGGTGGTTATTTAGATGCAAAACAGTGTGTCACACCTGAAATGTATTTATGAGTCCTCACACTCAATTTTGCATTTTATAATAATATCATCGTCATTATCAGGGACTTTCTTCTCCATCGTCACTCTCATGTCCTTCAGCCCTGGTGGTCTCTTTATCAGATGAAATGATGACATTTTATTCCGTATTTAAAGGATATTTTGCAGAATGCGCATGCATCCTAGACTTTCCACAGCTGTTGCTGCGTTCCAAACCGCACCGTTTTTCATTTTTCCTTCCGTTTGCGGCCAAACGCAACCACTGTCTGCAAGTTCTCTTGCGTTCTTAATTCAACCAGCTGCCATTAAGCCACTTTGTCCTACCAGCAAACGCTTTATTATACTGACAAAGACAACAAATGTTTAATCTATTTTTTTATGTCGTTTGTCTGTGCAGCAGGGGCTCCTGCTGATGAGCTATTATCTGCCCGTGCGCGCTCTGCAGCTCATTTGATGTTTTATATTTACTGCTGTGCAGAGAGAAGCCCGAGAGCAGTTAGTTTGCTTCCTGTGAAATGCAGCAGTCTTGGAAAGAGGGATACTTAATTTATAATCATATACAACACTCATATGGATGCTGCAGGCATGAGAGCACCGAATGAGGAAATATACCTTTAAAAATAGAATTTTGTAATTGTTAATAATGACAAAATAGCCTCACTATAAAATAACAGGATGCACAATTACAATTATCTTATCTTGAGTTAAAAAAAAACAAAAACAAACCTCATGTGTAAATGTAGCAAATCTTTAGCACAAAATATGTACCAGATCATTTTTACTGACAGCAAACAAATTTAAAGGCAACAGCCACAGTTCATCTTTATTATGTAAATGATTTATACGCATCCGAGGTAATGCAGAGGGCGCAAAATAATCCAGAGTCATTCATCACTTCAATGCTCCACAAAGGCATTTTTTTCTTTTAAACACTTGCCATTGTGTGTTTGGCAAAGGAATTCCTCTTTGTGCCTAATTGAAATGCCGCAGGCATCTGTGAGAAACTTCCAGCAGCCAGCCGAGTTCCAGGCCGGGCGAGCCGCACAGTTGCAGCTACAGTGTCTCTAAGGAAACTGCAGTGTGACCATAAAGAAGCCTCTCGGCGTTTCCGCTCTGTCAACGGGGGCACAGCACAGTGCAGCTGAGACGTGCGGTTGATTGCATAACCTGCAATTTCACTGATTTCACCATTGAGGCTGAGGTCGAGACCGCGGCCCCGAGGCCGAGAGCGAGACATGCACAGAAAATTCTCATCGCCTCTTTTATCCTTTAAATCACTCGTCTCACTAAAAAAGTCTCAAGAGGAGATGTCAAAATTAAAATGGCCAAGATATTTTTTGATTTAGACATTTGAAACATAACCATATATAGCTGTTTAATAAATAGGTCTGGTTCGTACATTCCAGTTTATCATTTTTACTGGCGGGCGGTTCTGAGAGGAGCCCCTGCCGTGTGCAGTCCATTGAGCAGAATGTCGCTGTGTGGAGTTAGCACTCTGGAACAAAGTGGGTTTGTAATGTCTCCCTTCACACTTGAGAGCTTGGGGATGCAGCCTAGAGCAGCAGACATATTCAAAAGGCTTCACGTTCCTCCTCTGATCCTTTGGTGGCTCTCATATGTCCCTGTCGGTCTGGCAGCATTACACTCATGTAATAACATGGTAGTAATGATTCACACATGTGCAGCTGATCTGTCAACCCTCCCTGTCTCTGTTTTTTGAATTAACTCCTCTCCACCTCTGCTTCTGTCTCAGAGGAGGACCCTCCACTGCGCCGCTGTGATGTTTATACAGATGTGAGATGCACCAGAGATGAACTGCGGCTGAAGCGAACTTGCGGCGTAAAGGTGGTGACACTGAAATGTGACCTCTCCCTGGTTTCCTGTTAATGCTTCCTTTACAGAGATTTATATGCATATTTTACAATTATTCACGCTGCACACCAAACACTTAAGTATGCATACTTAAAATAATTTGCTGACATTTATCATTTCAAGGGTCAAGCAGTGCAGGGTCTCTATTGTTGAAGCGACTTCACAGTATCATTAGTTTATCTGCTATCTTCAAATCACGTGTTCTGAGACATGCTGAGAGAATTTGCTTTGGAGTCCTGCTGTTTCAGTTAGTCTAATAAATAAAACCCAGCAGTATGGAGACTTCACACACATGCAAATGACTCTGGACTGTGAGTGCAAACTGGTGCTTTTCAGAGGGAGAAGATGCCAACTGGGACCAGAATCAAACCTTGCCATGAGGTGCTGACCTGTTCGTCACCCCTCAGATTCAAGAGGTTAGTACAATTTTAATGTTGCAGTGGACAGAAGACATTTCTGAACCGTGAAAGATGTAAAAAAAAAACAAAAACCAAAAAACAAAACAAAACACATTGATACATATAACAGATATCATCTCTGCTCTTTGATGCCTGCTATGTCACCTTTGCCAGATTTTTTTTTTTCCCACAGCCTTGCTGAACTCTCCATCCTGTCTGTTTTGGATAAAGTGTGTTTCCTTCCTGTCTTTGTTCAGGTTCTTCATTTGAAGACAGAAACATCTGAGCATCGGTCAGAACGCTGCAGTGAAAAACGGTCTCAAATGGGAGAATAAATGTTCAGGAAAATTCCTGAAATTCCGCAGAAAGTGGACTAGTCGGAGGTCAGATGGCAAAAATGTCGTCTCTGGCTCAACATCAGACGGGGAGAGGACATTCATTCCAACGTGCTCGCTGACACAAACGTACATAAAGGCGTCACTTTCTGCTGAAAAGATGTTAATGAGGCACGATTGAGGACCCGGCCGTAAATTAAGTACAGTTGCCTTTTGAAAAGCCTCCTGTGAGCGTTGGACTTGCTTTCTGACTTGTGCTCCAGACAGGTTTGTGTTTCACAGAGTCGCAGCAGATAATGAATCTTCACCGAACATTTGAATATTAAAGAAAAACGTTGTGGGGGAAAAAAGTCATAAAGATAAATTTGAGATCAGCCCTATGGAGACGGGTGAATTAAAAGCGCTATTAGAGGAAGAAGTGTTCACTGTTTTGGAGATGGAAATGCTGCCTCGGCACTTTCACCTTTAGCCAGTTTCCATAATTCTCCCCATCTAAATTGTTGAAATATTAATACCACAGCTAAATGAAGGTTTGGTATTTGGTGGCTCAGAAATTCAAGGGAATATCATCTTTCAGCCGTTCCATTCCAGTCTGTGAAACCATGGCAACCCCCCTTTTGTGGAGTTGTATTCAGTGAGCTGGACATCACGGCGTCCTGCTGAGACACTTTTCCTGCCATTAACACTGACTCCAGAACAGACGGGAGGACAGCCCATATCCCACATTTGTTCTGATATGGACGTACATCCACTTCTGGCTGTCAGCTTGAGTCCGAGTTTAGTTTGTTCTTGAAAAATGTGACTTGATATTTGGTATTTGAAGCAGTTGAAGCATTGTGTGGCCCAAACTGGCCAAAGTCGACAACGATATTTACCCAGTCTTAACAGTTTACACATGAAGTCCACTGAAGTTGCTGCTTATGTAAAGGACGCTTGCACAAACAGAATATTTTAGCTTCGCATGCATGGTTTATGGTTTCACACAGTGTGAAATGACCTTCATGCACTGTGAATGTTTGTATTGTCAATTGGGCTTTTTATAAACAGTGAACATTTACACAACTTTTTTTTTCTTGTTTGTTCACACTGAAGAATATGAAAGAGGTATAAATAAACCAAAAAGAGAAGCTCAAACAAGAATCTCCACTACATTAATAAACTTTAAAGCATTTAGTATTTTGCACCTTATTTATCTGAAACCGTTTACAGTAAACACAAAGTAATTTCCTCACCAACCTCGACTCTGGCCGTGTTTATGCTGATGACTAAGTGTTGTTGCTGGATGGCTCAGAATCAGACTGATAAATAGCTCCAACTGTTTCTTTACCTGTGACAGTTTCTGCATAAATTAACATCTGTTCATCTGTTCTGTTATTGTCGTCAAACAGGAAGTTAGCAGGGTTAGATCAACTTCTGCTGGCGTGGGATTTAACCTTGTGCTGGGTGGTCTATGTCCTGTTCCAGCACCTAATTAGCTTGTTGCTTATTGTATCTCAGCCTAATCCATTTTGCTGTGGATCTGTTTGAAGAACTTATATCTTATTTTTCAACCATCTACAAGTCCTGTAATGTTCACATAAATATTGAGGGGCTGTTGGGCTCAGAATTCCCATTCATAGGAATAGAGAGAGCCTGGAAATAATTTGATTACTTGCTGACAGATGCATTGTTTATTTAATTAGCTTATGAAAGTATTTTTTATTTTATTTTAAATGGATTTTAATTGGAGGCTTAGACATGAATCTGCAGGATTTATCTGTGGGATTCATGTTGCAGCTACAAAACCATTGGCTCTGTCTGCAGCTAACCTGTATGAGCTTTCCATCACTGCCATGAGGGGACTTTCAGGATTATCTTTCCCATACTGGTCCCATGCTCATGTCCTCGTATGGTTTTCTCAGCATCCCTCTCTGTGTCCTGTGTTAGTAGGACGGGTGGCCAGGCCATGTGAGAAATGAAAAGAGAACTTCCCAGCGGAGAAGGAGAGTTGGATCTGGATCAGCTTTGGGTCAGGAGAACTTGTGTTCTATGTACCCCTAATCATTTTTCCTTTAAGGGCATGTTTATGTTTGCACATTTTTCTCCTTCAATAGTGCTGGAGGAGGCTGAACTCATGAGAATGCTGATGAGCCGAGTCAGTGAAATGCAGGCGGAGTCCCAGATTCCTACCTTCCAGTCCAGATTCTGCAGATTCTGGTAAAAAGCATTAAGACCAGACATCATCCAGTCTGCAGTAAGTCAGTGATTAGGACATGTTTATGGGAAAACAGTGATGCTGCAGTGAGCAATCGTGATGGGGCTGGTGGCAGCGTCCCAAACGAGACTGGGACAAAAATGACGTTAAAGAGAAGCAAAACGACACAGAGAAGTTCCTGAACTAACTGCTCTGTTCTTTAATGAAGACTTTGTCGATATCTTTCTCTAAAGAACCTGCAGACATCTCTATTTTATGGAGAATCTCTGTTTCCAAATCATCTTCTTCAGCATTAATTTAATCACTTCATTTCCTTTTTTTTTAATGCATCCACTTGCAGACCCCTCCCTGCTGTCCCTCATCACACATGCAATTAATAATTCTTGCTTCACCCTCCATCCCTCTGTTTTTCTTTTTCTTATCCTCACCCATCTCTGCGTCTTCCAGGAGTGTTCGGAGGCGTTTCCGCTCCCAAACTCCCCACGAGCTCTGGCCTCCCTGCTGGGATATTAATAGGAGAAACTGTGGGGGGACTTTGAGACTCCCAGGAGAGATGATAGTGGGAAGTTAGAAGTGGGGAAAGGGCCACAGTCACCAGAAGCTGCAGCCATGATGACAACGTGCACGTACTATGCCCTTGCACAGATAGGAGGAGATGTAATAATGGAGTGGAACAATTTTTTCTATAGCCTCACAAAAACAGCCCATAATCTGCCCGAAAAGTCCATCAAAATTCTGCAGCCATTATTTATCAGCACGAGCGATTTGGAGAAAATAAGAACTTCCCAGTTGGCTCAAACAGTAGTTGACCGCAGCAGCAGTGCATGTCAGGACTGTCCCACCAATCCACAGCCTTTTTTGTTTTCTCTCACGAGAGATGTCAGCTGAATCTGAACTGTTGCAACAGTTATGTTGCCCTTGAGCAAGATGCCGAAGCCTCTTCTTCTTCTTCCTTTTCTCCTTCTTGATGAGCTCATCTGCTCCTCAGCTTAAAATAGGTCAGCTGGACTTCCTTGTGGTTTCCATCACCTCGTCCAAGAGCCAGTTCAGAACTGAACATGTTCTATGTTGAAAGGATGAGTCATAGTGCCCATTGCCGGACCTTACTACTGGTACAAAAAGCTTTTATTTATCTGAATTTTGTGAGGATTTTATCTTTTGAACCTTACTAATTAAGGTACCCCAACTGAGATGAGGGCTGAGCAGAGACACGACATTCCCGAAGTTAGTGTGCTGATGTTTCCGTCACTCCATCGTGCTCTTCTGCCCTTTTCATCCTATCTGTTTGACTGTGTCGACAAGGTGAGGACGGCGGCCGTCAGGAATGAAAAGAGGGCAAATGAAACCCTTCACGCCAAAATATTTGTTTAACCCTGCGAACCAAAAGGTCTTCCACATGTTAAATGAATAAGAGAGTTGACACGTGGCTGACAGTGATCCAGAGCTGCAATCTGTCTTTTTCCATCATTAGTCTTTCAGGGAAGACCTGGGAAACTGCACGGAATGACTTTTTTCTCCTGGGGAAGCAGAAAAAAAAATGCTGTTTTTCACAAGTGTTGCATGAGATGATTGTCTTTAGTCGGGCAGAACAACACGTTTAGGACATGGAGGTCTTGCAGTGGATGGTGGCAGCTGCTTGACAGCTCAGCATATTTGCAGCAGAGGTAACAGTGAATCTGCCATTGTCAGCGATATTGCAAATCAATGGCTTCTCTGCTCCGCCTGCTCTGACTGATCCCTGCGGGGGAACTCAAAGTAACAAAGAATGAAGAAGTGATGCAAGAGCTGTATTATTCATCACATTTCCTTAAAAAAAACCAAACCTCCTGGTGTTTCATCTCCCACTCAGCTTCTAAAACTCTGACCTCTGTTGTCTCGCTTCTGCTTTTCCTTTTGTTGATGTCTGATCAAACATGCACCGTGTTCTCTGCTTTGTTCTCATGGCTGCTACATGACGGTTTTCCGAGCTCGACCTGATGGAGTTTACCATCTAACTCTGGTTCATTAAGTTCACCTACAGCCACGCTAAAGCTGGGTTTCGCCTCTGGAAACATCATGAAAGGTTTTATGACTGGGATTTCAATGATTTTATTCTCTCTTTCATGGCCAATTTCACAGTATTGTTCCGCCTTTATGTAGACAAAAACCCACAACAAAGCAGGTCTCGGTGGGAGGACGGTGATCTACGAGGCATCGACTGCGTGGCGTCTGACCGTGTTGACAGGTGGAGGTGGAGATGGACCGCTCCGTGTAGCGGAGGGGCGGACATGGTGAAAGCATTTGTCTCTGGCTGCTGAGTTCATGAACATGCCCTGGGCTCGGCCCGACAGCCACAACAGCTCAGAACATCAATCTGAGCAGAAAAAGGCGTAGTTTGGCAAAAGAGAATGGGTTCACGCAGATTAGAATTAGCTGGGATGATAACCTCCCCCACATTCAGAGACCCCAGCAGGTGCTTGGGTCTGATCATCTGTTGCCTGCTGGATGTGAATGAATCATCTTTGGTCCCACCAGGACACAGTTCCAGCGCGTCCACGTCCATCAGAGTTCATCACTCTCTTCGATCCAGCTGCAGTAAATACTTCAGCTGATGTCCTCTGGTTTTACGAAGCCTCTGCTGAGATCTTTTCCAAAACTCCACTCTAGTGTTTCTTTTGCCAGCCAAACTTACTTTTTGTTCTCCAAATGTAGTCAACATTGATTTCCTTCCTGATTCTCAAAAAAGGAAGCCAGCTCTTCAGAGCGTGATGCTATCTGGAGTCTGTGCGGGGGATATGTTTTTGAGTTATCCTCTCCTTTCTGCACAGAAGCCCACACACATGTGTGCTGTGAGGTATCTTCTCCTAATCCTCGTGATCGTGAGCCGAGGTAAATCGATATCCTCTTCCGTTCAAAGTGTGTGTGTGTGTGTGAGTGTTTGCGTGTGTGGGTGAAAGGAGGCATTGCTGTGTGTTTGATTATGCGTATTTTGGAATTACAGCTGCGGTTTATATCGTGTCCTCAGTGTCCTTCACAGTGTCTTCAGACCACTTCGCAATCACCGGCTGGTATGGGGACAACGTGACGCTGCCCTGCAGGTACGACGCCCAGGCTCACGGCTCCCTGTCATTCTGTTGGGGACGGGCGAAGGTACCCATGTCCAAATGTTCCAGCACCATCCTCTCCTCTGTGGACGGAGCCGAGCTGTTCATGCAGTCCCCCAGGTACCAGCTGCTGGGCAGGGTGGGAGACGGAGACGTGTCCCTCACCATCCTAAACGCTCAGTGGAGTGATGGTGGGGAGTACGGCTGCAGGGTGGAGATCCCGGGCTGGTTCAATGACCACAAGGTCAACATCCAGCTGGTGATTGAGGATGGTAAGACCCCTGAAAAGGACCCAGATTAACGTCCGTGATATCACATTTAAAGCCGAATTGAACATTTTTCCTTCAGTTCCGGTTGAAGAACCCACCACAGAAGACATGATCGTGCCAACTACACAAGGTGAGAGAGGAAAAGAGAACAGTCTTTTACTGTATTAGAAAATGAACAGCCGATTCAGTGTAGTTCAGCCCATGTTCTTTGCATTTCTCTAGTAGAGTTATTTTTATAATTACATCATTGACAAGTCTGTTGGCAACAAGAGTGTGGAAGCTTCTCCAACCAGCTGACAAATGAACATGGTTGTCAGAGACAGCACATTTAATTTTCTGTTTCTTTCTCCTTTTTCAAGCTTTTAAACTGGACCTGACTCTGACTTCACGGGTGTCTTGTTCTGTTTTCCACAGAAACAGTGACGACATCTACGTCTGTGCAGGAAGACGACGATGGCGCAGCTCCAGCTGATGTACACTCATCCTGATTCTCACCATTAGTTTCCAAACTACAGAGGAAATTAACGTGTAACATGTTTTGTTCTGTGCAGGAGGCCCCTCAGGTGTCCAAAATACAATTCAACAATCTTCTACTGTTTGAGGTCAATTTTCAGTTTCGGAATAATAATCTTAACAAAGCAATTGTTTGTTTCATGTACTTATACTCAGCTTCTTTTTTACCGCAGAACTTTCTAGGAGTACGGAACCTTTGCAGGCTGGCAGCCATTTTCCTCGTCACCATAGTCACAATCCTTGTCTTTGCTCACAGTAAGTGTGGAATGGATCAAAGGTTGACGCTCATGTGCCATTCAGTAACAACTACAATGAAAGGGTATTTCTCCAAAAAGGCAGAGGCTTTCTCCAGAGGAGGACGGTGGGACGACTCAGCACCTCTGCTGCTGAGAACATTTATGACAGCATTCCTGAGCCTCAGCCAACATCGTCCCCACATTTCTACGAGGTATCTGGGTGACTCTGTCCTTTAAACTCTTCACACAGGACAGCTCAGACTACTTACTGTGTCCCAGTTTGCTCTGAAAGAGAAGTGTGACTCATTGGTGCGTGAGAACATCCTCCAGACAGACGCATTCATTTGTATTCCTCTTTCTTTTGCAGACCTGCGCTGCCAGCGTATGAAAGCGGCGGGCACTGCTGTGGAGACCGCCCCCTACTGGAGGACAACGGTACTATATGTCTCTACAAGATTCCGCCCACATTCTGCTGCTAAAAAAAGAAACATTGTCAGACCTTCAGAACATGTTCTAATTTCCAAAAGAAAAATAAAACATCAACAGCCCATGAGCAGTAATTCCAGAAATGCAACATTGCTTTTCATATATAAAACATGATTAATCATTAAATGAATTGATCATTTTCACATTGAAATAACTCCCCCAGTTTTAACAGTTTCACCCTTATTTGTGTTTAGTTTGCTCAGCAGACATCCACAGGTCCACTCTGATTATACTTTTATCAATATCTGAGAATGTGCTTCCATCCGCTGAAGTGAAAAAACAAAACAAAAACAACAGTAAACTTTCAAAGTGATGCAGAGGGACAGATTTATCAGCTCGCTCACCTTCCTGGAATCTACGCGGTTGTTTCTCTAAAAGTAATTAACATTGTTGCAGCATCGACACCCTTGGCTACTTCTTCTTTTTCCTTCTTTTTTTGTTGTTGTTAAACCTCAATTTCCCTCAGAAATAGAAAGAACTCAATAATACTTTCAAATATCCACTTCAACTAAAAATCCAAACCACAGAAAATGAAAGTTATTTTCTCTATTGTATCATAAGATCCTTTTAAGAACATCTGTTGAATTAGTGACCCTGATTTGACTGAAACGAGTAGAATAAAATAAAGAAACACAACCCACGCTCTGTGTTGACCTCTTTATTTGTATATATTTTTTTTACATTTTAATTTAATATGTGATCACATTTAAATATGCTGGGTATTTACAGTTGCTTGATGTGTGCCTGTTATGTCCTCACCACCAAACTGATATTCAACATGTATTCACATTTACTCTGGAATCATAAGCCTTGTTTTTATCATCCCTTCTTTTGGAAGGGTTATTGTTTGAGAATCACCCACCGTTCAGGTACCTTTTATAAATAGAAGAAATACTGTATGTGTCAATGGCAGTTGTTTGCAGCTTCAGTCAAAAGTTCTGAAATAATGAGCCACACAAATGCAGTATTTTAATTAATCTTTCAGGATTGAATGAGTTTTGCTCTATTTTCATAAAATGTCTGATTTTCAGGGTCTTAAAAGACAGAATAGCCTAATTCTTGTATTTGGTGCCTTTTTCAGTGTTAAAGAAAATCCATCCCTAAAAAATGTCACATACCACATGTTCAGGCTGCCGCCTGCCTCTGTTAACATACGTTAAATTCAATTCTTGTATTGAATTCAGTGACAGTTTTTTTTTACTGACAATTTGAACTCTGTTTGCCCCTCCACACCCCTTTTTTTAGAAATGCATTTGGTATTTTATTAGTCAAAAAGCCAAACAAATTAGAGGTAGTTGATGCAACTAGATGTGATGAAAGAGGAACTTCTCCTCTGACTTTCTAAACCTCCAGCTCAGCAGTCTAGGAAACACACAGCAAGTCATGACCCCGAAGAAATCCAGACTTTGTATGTAACCACTGTTATATTTAAGCACTTCATCACTTTGTCTCCGAAAACATTCTCACCATGTGGGTTTATCTGTACGTGCATGCTCATGTTCAAGGTTATAGCTGAGACATTGTTGGCTGTTTTATAAACTTTGGTTCAAAATCTCTAATCGTGTTGCTAACAGAGCTGGTCAGAGATATGGAAGAAACGTACGCTTTGTTCTGAAAACATCCATCTGTCTGTCTGTTCTCTCTGCCCAGGCCGGCAGCGTTTCCAGATAACCCAGCTTCTGTCTGTCTACTCATCAGAATGCCACAGAGCACCTCTTCCAGATTAAGGAACCAAAAGCTGCGAGAAGGAAACAGCTCTTTTCAGCATTCCTTTTCTGCCAGCGCAAGTTGTTTGTGAGAACGCATCAAGGACATCGTCATGTGATCTGGAAGCGGTTCAAAGCAGGAACCAAACTGCAGCCTGGCTCAGTGTCACTCAGCAGGTGGACAGGAGTGGTTTTGTCGAGCGAGAAGCTGAAGTAAAATGATCTTTTGGGGCAGAGCCCTCCCTCTGTGGTGCATCCTCGCTCTTTCTTTCCTCCTCAGTAAGTCTTTAGAGCTCACTGATGTTGTATTTCCTGAGCTCCTGATCAACCTTTTTGCTGTTTTTCTGTTGTTCCAGGCTGTGTGTCTGCAGACAGCATCATCACCGCAGTGGGGACAGATGTGACTTTGAACTGCAACTATGACATCAAGTACTACGGAAAGCTTTCTGCCTGCTGGGGCCGGGGGTCCATCCCCAGCAGAGGCTGCGCTAATGAGGTGATCAAGTCAGACGGGACATCCGTCACCAGCAGGCTGTCAGAGCGGTACCTGCTGCAGGGGGATCTGGAGGAGGGCGACGTGTCCCTGACCATCAGGCGGGTGGAGGAGGCAGACTCTGGGATGTACGGATGCCGTGTGGAAATTCCAGGCTGGTTCAATGACCACAAACACCAGATTACTCTGACTGTGGTTGCAGGTGAGGAACCCTTTCTCTGCCTGTCTTTCTTTTTTTTGTTGTTTATTCAAAAAAAAAAAAGAAAAATCTTGTTTAACTGGAAACCTGTGAGGCTGCTGAAGGACAGAGGTACTTTTATCAAAGGAGGGTTTCAGTGATGATGAGTTAAACCAGTTGATGCTTATAGAGGGACTTATAGGTTTGCATATAGATCCTCGTTGCTCTCCTTTCAGGGCGGCCCAGCCCGCTGACAGTGGAAACAAGAGAGGTGAGGGAGAGAAGCCTGACGGTTCGGTGGACTCCTGCGTTTGATGGAGGCAGACCAGTTACAAGCTACAGGGTTGATCTCAAAAGCAAACAGGGTACGAACACAAACGAGACGCTGGGACGGTTCAAGGCTTGGGCGTTAATGGAGTCTTGCGTGATTCAGCCTCCTGGGACACTGCAGTCATCACTCAGGTCCTGAACCCTGAGCTGACCCAGCTGACTCTGGTGGATCTGCGTCCAGCCAAGACCTACAACCTCCGCATGTTTGCTACCAACAGCTTGGGCACGAGCCACACCAGCAACGTTCTGACAATCACAACCAAAGAAGCAGGTAGAGCTGAAGCACACAGAACTCTTTTTTGTATAAAGACCATTTTTATGGACAGTTTATTTTGCTGGATCCCGTGCGTCCTCAGCCCCAGAAGGTCCTCCTCTGGACATGCAGCTGGAGAGCCTCACTGCTCACAGCATCAGAGTCACGTGGAAGGTCAGTCACACACTCACAACTCAGTTTGTTGTGTTTCCTGCCAGATCCCACCAAGCTCCTCTTACAGTGTGACTTCTCCCCTCATTAGCCCCCCAAACCAGATCTCACAAACGGGGTCCTTCGCGGCTACACCGTCAGCTACAGGGAGTACAACCCTGCAGACAAACAGTTTAGACAGTGGCACCGCCTGAGCATGAGTGCCACCCGGGAGGTGGAGAGCGTCGTTCTGAGTAACCTCACGCCCTCCACCAAATACGGCGTGCTGGTCCAGGCGAAGACAAACGCAGGGGTCGGACCTGCTTCCACGGCACCGTTCTGCTCCACCCTGGATGAGGGTGGGTGAGCAGAATATGGCTGAAAGAGCAAATCCATTTCATGAGTTCTAAAGGTGTGTTTTTCTCTCCATGTTTTAAGTTCACATAATTTCCACTCCTGCTCCCACGTGGACACACAGAACCACACCTTCCGAGCACCTGGAAACAACGTCGACTGCAGCGCCTGTGACTGCTGCCACGGTGTGGGGAGACAGCGACCCCACCACCGGGACGACCTCGGGTCAGGCTGCACACGCTCGTCTTCTGGCTTCTACGACATAAAATTAGTTTTTTAAAATCTTCTTTTCGTCTAGTGCATCGTTCAGTGCTGCCAGAACCCCCAGCGGTTCAGGTAACGGAGGTCAAAGACAACACGTTTTCTCTGGTCTGGACTCCCGGCTTGGAAGGTGACAGCCCCATTACAGGGTTCATCCTGGAGTATAAAGCTGTTAATGGTAAGACTTTCATTTCTGCTTCCACATGTGAGACTTTCATTTTGAATCTTTTCACTTTAAACCTTTCTTTTTCCCACACAGCCTCCTGGGATTCCCCAAAGACAGTTGTGGAGTTTGGCCCTAATCAGACAGATGCCACCATTTTAGAGGTGAAGCCCTCCACCTATAACCTCCGCATATTTGCCAGGAACAGACTGGGCACCAGTAAGGCCAGCAACGTTCTGACCATCACCACCACAGATACAGGTGCTAGGATTTCTAACTGCTTGTTGTAAATTTGGATTTAAATTGGGATGCAAATGGAAATGACTGTTTTTTTTTGTTTTTTTTTTTTTTTTTAATATGCCCTCCTCTTCATTTATTTATGTTCGTTTAGGTCTACGTGTGGACAATTTTGTCACCACAGCATCTACTGACACACATGCTGCTGTAAGTAGAGAATGACAGATTTGAGACGTTGAATCAGCAGAAGGCAGTGAGATGGAGAACGAGTGTGCAGTGCTCCTTCACCAACAATAGAGGGCGCTCCGCACATTTACATTAGACTGAATGGCCTTGAATATGGGAAACGTTAGATTAAGACACAGTAATAACAATTATAGTTTTTAAACTCCAAGTCATCAATCCTGTGAATATAAAATATTAATCAAAGGCTTTTTTTAAAAAAAAAACCAAACAAATATACAAAAACGCTGTTTGTCCATCCATGCTAGGCAAGCGTAGAGGAAAGTCATCAAGGTCACCTAGCAGCTGTGGTGGTGCCAGTGGTGCTGCTGGTGTTAATTGTTGCCATATTAGTCACGTGGCAACTTCAACGTGAGTATTTCATTGTTTAGTCTGGCTAACATACTAATGGCTTCTGATGAAACCTTTCAACATTGATTCTCACATTCTGTCCTTATAGGAATGAAGCGTAAAAATGGCAGCCTGACCGTGTGGGTGTTTTTACAGAGTTTCTACAGACAATTGAGCAACTACATTCTTTCTGCTTGAATGACCAACTGAGTTTATGTCTCTGCAGGTGGTTGACTGGTGGGGCCATACGTTACAGAGGCTCTGAGCAGCTACAGGAGCTGTGAGCCAGCGGGTTCCCTCAGAAATAAGGCAACAGTTGCAGATGTTAGAAAATATACCTGAGCACATCTTATAAAGGTTACACTATAACAGAGAGACACAACCAGCATGTTTAGTTGATTCTATCTAACTAAAGGTAACAAAAATCTGATTATTCAAAAGCCAAGGCTCTACAAATATGCTAACATTTAGATTTAACTGAACAACATCATTTTAGCGACTCTGTTGTTCTGTCTGGTATGAAATGGTACAATGTCCTTGCTCTTCTCTGTTACGGCGCCACATCTGAACATTTGTTCACCGAGCTGTAGCCTAATTACACAAAAATGATGCTAAATCAAAGACATTAATGACTGTATGCAAGGATTAACTCAATGACTTTAAATCACCTGTGTACATAGCTCACGGATTCAGCATACACCTAAAAAATAATACTGCTGAATGTAAAATTGAAGGTCAGATTCATAAATCACTTAAAAATTATTTACTGTCTATTTTTAACAGGTGTTCCCATTTTGAATAAAAAGTCCGAATTATATTTAATAATTTAAGATGTAATTTCACATTCACAGCTCTAGTTTTCAAATGGAGCTTTTACTAAAACTCGACTTTAGCTATGTGCCACTATCTGCCTTTCACCACTAGAGGGAACCAGAGTTTCGCTGATGCGCTGAAGCGTCTTCACCTCATCATCCTCAGAGCCCTCCTCAGGGGCGCGCTCAGGAGCCAGCTGGATTTCCATCCATCTGTTCTGTAAATCTCTTAATTGTTCTAATTAGGAAGAGGAGGAAGAGGAGGAGATCTGATACCTCCGTGGAGCTTTGAGGCAGCTGCCTGGAGAGAGAGTCTTATCCTGGCGGGGTCCACAGGACCGTGCCCATGTTAGCAGGGGACCACAACAAGGGCCTTCCACTTCCTTTCCTCCATGTTTATAAGAGACTGATGACAGAAGTGATGTTTTTTGTTGCTTTGTCAGTCATATGCTTACTGAAAACTGGACAAATTGTTTAAAAAGCTGTAAATGTCACCTAGGTTTATGGTTTACTGTGGCAAACCATGATAAACGTGCAGATGCTGATGAACAAAACCACAGCGTCCTGTGTCTGTGAGGCCTGTAAACACAACCTTGCCACATCCCTCCTCTGTGGACTCCCTCTCATCTCTGGACCCTACACTTCCGCCTATGCCTTCCTTTTTCCTTTCTTTCCTTTGCCTTCTGATTTTGCACACACAAACACTGAGGCCTTCCTCTTTTGCTTCTTTCCTAAAACTCTGCATGTCTCCATCCTATGCCATTTTATCCATCTTCCTGTGTGTTCCTGCTGTTTGACTCATGATGGTTGCGCTGAACGCTGTCTGGATCACTTTGATGAGGCAGCTTTGATTGGCCACCCAAACGGAGCCAGTTAGTCCCTGCATTCAAAACTGAATAATATGAATAATGATTTTGTTTTTGTCTATTATACACAGATAAATTAACTTCATCTACTGTTACCTATTAGATAGTCAGGCAAGTGATCTAGTCTGTGATTATACCATAATGTAGCTAATCATAGCAATCAGTAATCAATTATTACAAGACAAATCCAAAGTCCAAATCCAAATTCAATTAAATTTGTCAAATGTGTGTCACTTTTCTGCCCTAAAGTAGGAATAATTAAGTCTGTGAATTTTTATGGTCCATCCATGCATTTAAGGAAGTGCAGACCCCTGCACATTCACACTTATTGGCTCGCTTTAGTCCAGAGCTGCCACAAGAGGGAACAAACCGATAGTCAATACATCAAGATGAGACTAAACATCCATTAGGTCCACAGCCGGCCGCTCCTTGTGTAAGCCACGCAACGCTGTGTCAGCCGAATCTGCCGCACGCCTCTGTGCAGCAGTGGGGAGATTGAGGAAGTAGGGGGAGCGGGGGTGTATGGTCATAATAACTGCTGCATTTGAGGATGCAGTTAACAGTGTATTAAATCATGCACCGTGCTTTTGGCCACATCAAGGCACCAGCTCTCAGGAAATGGTGAATATGAATGGCAGCACACACACACCAAAGCCTGAGCTCTGCCGGGGGGGTGCTGGTACCCAGGCCTTGTTGCCCCAGAACGGATGCATGGCCCTGGGTGTAAGGGGCCCCCAGATGTTTGCCCCTGTGAAGCGCCTCATGAATCTGTGAGCAGCAGAGCAGATGCTGGTCTTGAGTGGAGCAGAAATGAAAGGAGCTGAGCTGACGTGAAAGAAAAGATGGCGACAGAACACAGGCTGTTAGGAGCGGCTGCCCTCTGATGAAAGACCCCTTAATTAAATCAAGCTTTTATCAAAACTTTTCATCCCCTTTCAGCTGTAGCACATCTGTAATTGTGCACGAGAAAACAAGTAGCAGTCCTCAAATCACAGCCATATGTGGTGTGTGAGTGGAAATCAAATATTGCTGCAGCATCTGATGGCCAACCTGAGAAGGACGAGGACCTGAAGACCAGCGGAGAATTTTCTGTGCACTGATGATGTGATCTGACAGTTCATTTGTGTGTGTGTTGATGTGATCTGATTAGCCAACCTGAGCCAGATGGAAGGCAGCGTACATGTTTGAAGGTCAGACATAACGGTTTCCATGGAGACATCAGCAAGTAAACCAAGTACGATGTACTGCTCTGTCGCTTCCCCCTGGGGACATGCATCTGCAACGTGTGTGCGTGTGTGCGTGCATGCGTGCGTGTGTGTGTGTGTGTGTGTGTGTGTGTGTGTGTGTGTGTGCACGTGCATGATTGTGTTTAGTGATTGCTCTACATTATTATTTTATGCAGATTCCTCCGTTATAATTCCTTACCTAAAGTAGTCAGGGTGTAATAAACAAAAAGTTAGGTAATGAGATCTGAACGAATGATATAAAGTTTGATACATTGTCTCTATTTTAAAACATATGCGAAATGCCTTTTTAAATGTATTAAACAACAGTAAACCTTGAGGATTTATCATAGGCTGCTATGAGTGAGCTATGTGGCTGAAATTCAACCCTGAGGTTTAAGTTTCCATAGAAACACACTAGACTTTGTATTGATGCAGCAAGTTTATCAAATGTTGGGAAAAAATGTATTTGGCAGTCAGTTATGAGGACAGAAATAGCTATACTGACATGCTTGTTACCTCCCCTTTGCACACCCATAATCCTTCACGCTTTCATGTATTTCCATAACCGTTTGAACACCCAAAGCCACATCTTGTACGATTGATATCACATGTCACCTCTCATTCAGGCGGCATTAAGTGTCAGAGCTTTGAACACGAGCACGGGTCTTAATCTCTTTAACGTTCTTCCTCCTCTGTGCTAACACCACTGACTTTTGCTTTTTTAGACACCTGCCCAGAGGCGGGTTCCCGTGAAGAAAGGCATCAATTTGGAAGACCTCCATCGTCCTGGCAGCGGAACACAGTGGAAGTCTTGGATCTGTTCAGGGGATTGGACCAGATGAGCGTCGCTGTGGAAGACAAGTGGCTGGCACTGTTGAATGGGAGGAAGAGTGCTGAAGGATGGAAGGAGAAGTGGTGAAGTATAGGAGGAGGCAGAGTTAATCACATCAGGGGATTAGTGGCTGTTGTTAATGGAGGAAATGACTGCTGACACTCATCTATCTATCTATCTATCTATCTATCTATCTATCTATCTATCTATCTATCTATCTATCTATCTATCTATCTATCTATCTATCTATCTATCTATCTATCTATCCTCGTTGTTTGTCAGACAGTAATTGAATTACCGCGCCTCTCTGCGTCCTACCTCTGGCCTACGGCGATGCGTTATGATTTTGGTTTCTAATATTCTCTCTACCTACTTCATGGGGGAGAAGGATGATGTGTTCCCCTGTGCAATTGCACGGGTGTGTGCGTGTGGTTCGCTGGCGTGCCACTCCTTGAAAGATGACCATTCAACAGTGAACAAACAAGACATTTGTCTAAAGTCTTGCATCACCTCGGGGGAAGACTCCCAGGAAATGTGCTGCACCATGTTATCTGTGCCGCTGTGTCCCAGTAGCTAGTGGGTTCCACTGGAAGATTACCACCTACGATTCAACAAATATTTCCTAATTCTACACACACAAATTGTGCAACGCTATTTCTCTTTTTGTGAGACAGTCTGGGCTAAAGAGGCGCAGTGGCAGCATCCTTCATCAGAGAGGTTCCCCTCAGCCTGGCAGACAGCCACAAAGACACCAGCGTCCCACTGTGAGCCAGCGAAACATCTGCATGACAGTTTCATCATCTGAATGGAGTTTCACAGCAGTGGTGAGGAAACCCGGGTGCCCGAGTCCGATCGCATCACCCGGAGGTGCAGCAGCGTGTCAGAGAACCTCACAAACAAGGAAACAGACAGAATCCACATGGTGAGTAGGAAGCAAGCTGCAGGGAGGGATGGAGAGAGTCTGAGAGGCAGTCAGCCGTTCCTCCAGGCCAAACCCCCCCACCTCCCCAAAAAAACAAACAAACAAACAAACAAAATGTATTCAGGAGTGAGGACTTGTTTTTCTCTGCATCACATTAACAGAGCAGCTCCAGTCATTCAAACTGGTCTTTAAAACAATTCTGTGCTTCTAAAATTACTTAAGAGTCTTCATGCTTGTGCACATTTGCTTGGTTTTGCATGTGGGGCCATTTCTGAGTAACTTGTGGACACGAGTGGTTAAAGTTAATGCCAGCAGGTTTGACAGGAAAGGCAGCAGAAACAAGGCAGAAGAATGAAATAATAAAAAGGAATTTTTTACAGACTGGAGATCTGTGATGTCTGTGAGATAACAGAAAAAATTAACTATTAACATAAACACAAAGAAGATGTCAGGTAATTATTTCCATCTTCCACCGTGATTCCTTCTCTATTATCATTAATCTTGAGAATTCTGATTTAAGTAACTTGGAATGCAAATAGTGACGTTATGGTGAATTCTGGAACCTGTAAAAGACAAAGAGGAGTCAGCATCAGCAATCCTGGTCGCGACACTTCCAGCTTCCTTTTTTCTGTATTTGTGCCAACAATAGAGTCAACGAAACTTCTTTTTTTCATCCCTGAAAGAGCTTCAGTGCGTCTGTAGTCAAAGCCTTTTAACGGCTGAGCGGAGGGGGTGAGGCCGAGGAGCTGCCCCCTCACTCACTGCCAGGTGGAAGACGGGATTTCTGCTGCTCTGAGGGGCTGCAGCCCATCAGCACCCACTGCTCACTTCCTTAATTCCTTTTATTTTCCCACTATTGGAAAATTTAAAAAAAAAATAAATAAAAATCCTGCTTTGTTGCACTTTCTTCCAAATAAGTAAACAATGTGAAAAAGTGTGACAGCCTGTGTACGTTAATGGTTGTTGTTGTTTTTTTTTAATGGGTCCCGTTGAACAGTGGGAGCTGAGGGTCCTGTGGGGATATATGCGCACACACACACACACACACACACACACACACACACACACACACACACACACACACACACACACACACACACACAGACGCGCCAGTCTCTGTCTGTCTGTCAGCTCTGTGCTCATAATCACATACCTTTCCCCCCCGTTCCCGCGTACTCCCCCGCCTCGCCTAGATGTAGAGGCACAGAAATAAGAGATGCTTCCAAATGCTCTCTAAGATTAAGGTTTCATGTTTTACATGTGCTATCGCTCCTTCCCTTCGTTACCCCCTCCCCCCTTTTGTCTAAGCATCCTTCTCTAATTAGAATCTTACCCCTTTCATTCCTCCGTGCCTACACCTGTGAGAGCGAGCAGAGGAAGAGCACGGTGAGAGGAGAAGAAGAGCGGTAGCAGAAGGAGAAGAAGAAGAAGAAGAATGAACAAGGAACGGGGAGAAGAAAGATGAAAAGGGCGTCACATGGAGCGAGTGGTGGAGCGTTGTGGAATGCGGCGTCTGAGGGGAGGATGAAGGCGCTTGTCACATCTCATTGCACAAATGTACACACACACACACACACACACACACACGACCTGACTGTGGTGCAGCAGAGACGCACAGTCCCGCTGAGCTGAGCTTTGAAAAGAAGAAAGTGCAAAGGGAATAAAAAAGAAGAAAGAACAACAAGCAAGAAGAAGCCACCGTGTTGGATGTTTCATTTTGACCCATATTTGTCCTGACGCATAAATCAAACAAGCGCTGAGGAGCCCGGCGCATCTGCCACGACAGGGCGTTGGAAAAGATTTCTAAGCAAGCCCACAGTGATGTACACGCCGCTGGTGGCATGAACCGCAATTAGGAACTGTAAATAATAAGACTAGAATATATCTAATATTAAAGCCAGTAAGTCTTTATGCTACAGTTGCTTTTTTTTTTTTTTTTCCAGAGACGCCAGCAGCTCTAACAAGCATAAAATCATCTAATGTCTCCTCCTCTCTGCTCTTTTTGTATTTCCCTTCCTTGCTTCCAGCTAAGTTCAGCTCTCTGTGTCCCCTGGACCCCAGTTAGGCTTCCTGGCTGTTTATGTGAGAGGTGAGGGCAGGCTGGCACCGAGGCTCTGTGTGCGGTCAGGCTGTATTTACATCTGTCTGGCCCTGGAGCCTGGAGCCTGGAACCTGGAGCTGTGTGCCGGTGCATCCTGGACATGTCCCAGAACACTGCAGCAGGACCTATGGACCAACCCACAGGGCCCAATGAATGGCCCACAGTCTCACAGTGCCGTGCATGCCTGTTTGCATCACTCATCCCTTTTTTCAGCACTAATGTTAAATCTGCTAGACCTTCGACTATCACTGCAAACAACGCTGCAGACAGACTTTCAGCAGGCCAACGCAAAGAATCAGCTGAAGCCCTGACGGTAAAGGTCCACTGGAAAATACAGTAAAATAAACAGTCCACATTCTGACACTCATCTGTGGATTAGCTCGATTAAGAAAATATCATCCTGAACTTGTGAGTTAAGTCAAAAGTGTGAAACAAAACTGTCCCCTTGGAATTCATCAGACGAAATTTATAATTCAGACATTAGTCCCAGAATTCCCTGTTTTCCACCAAATGTTTGCTGGTTTAAGCTCCAGCTTCCCATCAGGCAATCTGAGGAATAAACAAAATCCTAAAATAATGTCAAAACCTTTTTTTGTTAAATGACACACAAACACACACACACACACACACATAGGGGCATGCATCCTCATCTCCACACATGAGAAAGCCTAAGTAGCTTTTCGTTGGCATGTTCAGAAGAACGCAGACTCTCTTTCCCTGATTGAATGTTCGTTTTTAGGATTTGTGTGTCTGAGATATGTTCAACATGCACTAATCCCCCAAAAGCTGCAAAGAAGAGAGAAAGAATTGAATAGTGTGAGATGTGGTACATGACAAACAGTGTGATCTGCCTTTTGTTTTTTAAAGCTGATGAATATGCATGCAGCCCCGGGAGTGACTGAGTTTGGGGTGGGGTGGGGGCCCAGAAGAGCATGTTGAACAATGGAATTACATCTGTGACATGCATCCACCGCAAGGCTGGGATTAAAACCCGCCGTAAGAAGGGGGAAAAAAACAGAAAAGACGGAAGAAGGGAAGGAAGGAAGAAAGGATATTGATGAGAGAGAAGCGATAAAGAACCAATCCACCGCTTATCTGTTGGAGAAATGACGGCCTCGGGGAGAAGAGGAGGAAGGAGATGAGGAGCCAGGCACTGGTGGCGAAGCGTCAATCCGATATATTTAATTTCTTTTGCTGTTAGTGAATCATCAAGAGGATGATCCGACAGCAGATCAAAAGAACAAGCAGGGGAAGAGGGAAAAAAGCAGATTAATGCAGCAGAACAAAGGAGCAGTCTCTCCAAGACGATGGCAACTCCTCTTCCTCCTTCACCACTTACTCTTCCTACTTCTCATCTTTCCATCTCTTTGTTTTGCTTTTAAATGCTTCAGAAATGGGATGGAGAGATGAAGTGACAGAGCTGATCACACGGGGAAAACGGCGTGTCGCTGGGTATTCTGGTCCCCTGCCAACAGCCGGAGAACGGGCTTGAACAGCAGAATCTGGCTGCATCTGTTTCTGTTTTATGAGCTTCATCTGCACCCTGTCATGTACCGTGGGCTGCAGACACACACACACACACACACACACACACACACACACACACACACACACACTGCTTGTTTAGTCTGATCGCAGCGTCCTCACTCAGCACGTTCGCTTTTATTTTGAAACTGCCAGTTTGCACAAACAATGTTACTGTTTAGAGTGAAGTCTTAATTTGAACTGCCGTTTCCCAGTATAGCCAGAGCACGGCTCCTCTTCAGCGATGATTTGTGGGACTGTTTTGTTTTGTTTTTTGCAGGTTGTATTGTTGCTGGCCCAGAACGGTTCTGGTGACGGCAGGTTATCGACCACATTGCTTGGAGCTCCACACTGTTATAGTTTTCAGGGGTTGCTCTTCTCCTCTCCCAGAATGCACTGTGGGCGTGCATTTACCCTCTAAATGAAACCTGGTTTAAATAGAACCTTCCGCAAAACTGGCCAGCCTCCATGAAATGGTCCCTGTTTCATCATGCAGGTTGGTGGTAGCAGCTCATCATTTAGCGTATTTATGTTTTACTTTTCTTCTATTTATGTAGAATTGTATTAATATTTTTACTAACCTGTGCCCTCTACCTAAGTATTGGTGCTCTGTTCAGGTTATTATTGATTACAACTGGAAATAAAATTGGTTCAGGACAGAAATGCAGACAAAATCTTCGTTGATTTGCGTAGCTGTTAACATGAGAAGTCCCTATATTTGGCCTCTGTGGGAGCCCATGTGAGGTCTGGGCCCCAGTTCATAGCCCTTATGGGCCGACCTGATGTTAATTAAACTTTGATGGCTGAAAAGTGCTCTAAACTTATTAATTATGTACAGTATGAATACTCAGCTGCAGGCCCCACACGTACAAAGGAAAAAAGCATCAAATAGATAATAAATAACATACTGATGTCATAACAAAGAATATCTGTGGAAAAACCTGTGTGTGTGTGTGTGTGTGTGTGTGTGTGTGTGTGTGTGTGTGTGTGTGTGTGTGTGTGTGTGACGGAGGAAGTGTGGAGGGTGGAGGAGGGCTTTTCCAGGTCAGGCTCCAATGACACTCCAAAAGACAAACAGGCAGCTGAGATGGTCCAGTTAAAATAAATGCAGGAGACCACAGTGACGCTGCTTAGCTCAGAGTTCACTGCCCCAACACCTTCTGCACTTCCCCTCACACAGATTCTGTCTTTTTTGCTCTCGCTGTCACTGTTCCTGTCAATCTGCCCAAACCTCTGCAGCTCACACAGATCATTTCAAAGCCTCGTCGTACAAATCTGTCTTTTCCAGAGGGCAGATTGAAGCTGGTGTGTGTGTGTGTTTGTGTGTGTGTGTGTGTGTGTGTGTGTGTGTGTGTGTGTGTGTGTGTGTGTGTGTGTGTGTGTGTGTGTGTGTGTG
>BJFM01002857.1:181936-206298 GCA_016586285.1 Arothron firmamentum
GAACTCACTGGCAGAGGCTTAACCCCTCTGCCGACCCTGGTCGGGGCATTTTCCCATCCTCCGGTGGGATGAGAACAAGAGAAGGTGTGAATCTGTTTTCAGCATTGTGAGCCAACGGCCATGATTGATAGCAGTGAGATATTGCCACAGACGCTTAAATCTGAAGACGCATTGTTGAGGGCTTCATGCCAAACGGCTTCAACAAAGACACACTCATGTACTGTAGCTTCGCTCTGGTTCACGTATCTGAAAAGAGCCCCACTCAAGTGCACTGATGTTCCAGCGTGCTGCTGATGCTCGCTGCTTTGTGTGGCCATCAGCACAAACACCTAACATTGAAGGAGACAGCCTGCCTCCCGACAGTTATTTGCTAGTTTTGGTCTCTCTGTGCTCCGTCTAACTTTCTGTCTCTCTTCCTCTACTCAAATTACCCTGAGAGGACGGAACAAGGGTAAACACAAAGTCTTGCCACACTTTGCTTGTTATTGTGAAATGTTTTGCTCTCAATTTTTCGGTCTTCTCTTTATTTGTAGCTCATCTAATTCCATGTTTGTTGGCCATCTGGGTTTTGCAAAGACCGCATGTTTGCTTATTTATGCATGTGCTGCACCAGGCCGAATATGTATTAGGCAGTAAGGTTACGTCCCAGGAACACATGACAGGGCTTCAGTGTTAATCCCGACAAGCGTTTGGGCTGATATTCAGTCAGGGAACCCTCAGGTACCAAATCCAGTTAAACTCGATGGTTTTAGAACAGTGTCTGATAATATTATTGGTGCATCTTTAAGACAGAAGGTAGGAACACCTGAGCTGGCAGCAACATGCATGAACAGCCACATCTACTATAATCACAGATGTCTGTGTTTTTCTTCAAAGCCCTTCATTTTCCCTCTTCATATCTTCTAACCTCCCCTCCCCCCCATCACAGGCTCTCGAAGCGCACCTGCACACAATATGAGCCCCCCTGCTCTCCCCACCACATCACACACTTGCACACATGCCACTTGGAGGACCGGCTCTTATGTTCCCCTCAGCCTTGAGGTCGTCACCGCTCCATGTCATGTTTCCACCAGCAGGGGTAACACATGAACGACCCCTCCTGCGCCCACCCCGCTCTCTTTGATTTGACCTGAAGTTTCATGAAAACAGGATGTCCTGAACATTTTACATTTCCTTCAGTTGTGCAGCAGATGTGCTCAAACGGGACAGAACACAGGCTGGGAGTGGGAGAGCGGGAGCGGTCCCTGAATGAAAGACACTGCTACCAGCTCTGGTCCCTGTTCTTCTTCTTTTCTCTTCATGTTAACCTGCATGTCTTCACTTCCACTCTGTTGCATGGCCAAGGTGACAGCTAGCTCTGGCTACCGTGGGTCAAAATGGCCACCGTCCTTGGAGGTTTGTGGCCAGTGGCCGTCCCTCCCCACTGATTCTGACCAAACGCCATCTTCATGTATCTTTGATGAGTTCTGTCCAGATCACTTAGTGCTGGTTACTCTCAGAGCTGAACTGGTGCGCTGAGCTGCGGTCACAGCTCAGTTTTTATGTCAAGAAGACGCTCGTCCTTGCTGGAAAAATGCAGAAGTCACAAGAAACTGTGTATTCTTTCTTTCCCTGCAATGTCACACACATGCACGCACATTATCCCAACCTTAAAATATCAAGTGTTTACACCCCCACCAAAAAGTCCCAGTGCATTGGAATGCGCAGGAAAATGCGCTCTGAAGCTGCAGTGTATTTGCAACCGTATAAATAAAGGTGGTGGTGGGGAGTGTGGTCGACCATAATTACACAGGCCCTGTTAAAGTCAAGGCGTGCACTCTGTCTGCCTGTCTGCTGCTCCCTTTTCCAGTCACAGCCTCTCCCATCCTCAGAAGACACGAATGCGCGTGCACAACAACACAGAAACAAACATCCAGACTATTATATAATTTCAAGAAACACAGCTCTTTTTTCTTTTTAAAAAAAAAATGAAAACAACCTAAAAAGGACAAATTCTGATCTGTTTCTGTCATGTGACTGATGAGTGGGGTTATTAATTAATGATACCGGCAACAACTTGAATTGATTTGGATGAAATTTTTAGAATTTTAGCAACATTTGAGCATCAACTGAAGATAGACCAGAGAACAAAGTTCAGAACACACACACACACACACGCACACACACACACACACACACACACACACACACACACACACACACACACACACACACACACACACACACACACACACACACACACACACACACACACACAGAGTGCTGTAGCCAGGCCTGATTAGTGTAGCAAAACTCTTGTTTTTATTCCCTTCTCTATGTGTATTTTCATCTTTTCACACACTAAATGTCCATCTGGCTGCTGAGAAATGAAGTTCACAGCGTTGGAGTTGAGATGTAAACACACATTCACACACTGTTCTCTTTATTGCTAAGCTACGCAGATCCAACCAAACCTTACCGCGTGTTGTGTATCTGCAGCAGCCAAGAGTGGTTTATTGGAGGAGTGTGTTTGTGAACATGCACCTGTATGAATCTCTGAATGTGTGTGAATGTGTCTGTACATCAGCCAGGGTTTTCTGCCTTGAGCACTGAAATCGTTTCTGAACTCTTTTTTTGCTCGGCACACTTTGTTCCAAAGCGCTTGCTTTGCTGCACAAATCGCAGCCAGCGAGCCAACTATAGCGAGCTCTGTCTATTAAATCAACAAGATGCCAAGACCAAAACACATTCAACTGTTTTAATACCTTGTCTTCACACCAGCAAATTTTCACTCCAGCCCATAAAAGCAGAATGACAATAACAATAGCATGTGAGGGAAAAAAAAAGGTTTAAACTGAAGTATCCTTAAAGCTAGTGTTATTACAGCGATCCCGCAGTTGCTGTCCCCCACCCTCTTTGTCCTCTCGTGGTTTGGCACAGGAAGAACGCGGTCTGGACGTGGTCAGGCTGGAGAGATAGAGCATGTTTTAATGTCCTCTGTCTGGGCTCTGCACCGTGAATCAAATCGCTGGACAAAATGACACGTTCCCAATCGCACATTTGCCTTCGAGGTTCATCTGCACTCACTGTTTGAGAGGCGGATGATTTCCTTCACAGTGGGCAGAGAGGGAGATTGCTGAAAAGCTTGTGCGATCACTTTTCATCTTTACTTTGGTCCATTTATCTCAGTCTGATGCTGGAGCACTTGGAATGTGTTGCACCACACCTCTGCATGATGCACGCTGACCAGCTGCTGCAAAATGTGCCACATTTCAGAATGCAAGGCCAACACATTGAAGTCTTTATGCACACTGCTGGGCCTTGTTGCATTAAACTTTCAGGAGAAACAATTGAAGATGCTCTTAAAAGCTCCAACCAATACACTTTTACAAGCCTACCGAGCTACATTCAAAAAAAAAAAAACAAAAAAAAACTAACTAACTAAACTAAAGTGGTCTAGACAGCAGGAAATACAAGTTTGAAAGAACACAAAAACTGAAGTTAAATGTTTTCCCCTTTGGTCCTGGTAAATGCATTGTAGTGTACTGTATATATACTCAGTCCTTTTATTGCTTGCAGAAATTGAATTGACGTGACACAGATGCAATATTTAGATCTTAAGGGGGATCATGGAGAGCGGCTGTGTTGCCCTAAAGACACATGAGTGGGGGATGGAAAATATGTGGCGCATCTGATGAACTGTGATCCATCATCACATCATTTAACTGTCTCCTGTAGTCGGGATCAACTCCAGTTATCCGGACCGACGGTGATGACAAACATCACCAGGGAAATGAGGGAATTTTTATGATTTTATTCTTCTGAAGTTTTGGGTTAGAAATGATATTAATGTGAGATAGTGAATAAAAAAAAATAAAGTCCATGAGTCTGTCTGTCTGTCTGTTTCTACCTGATCTCCTCTAGGTGTCACTAGAGATGTTCATGGACCAGACAATGCTGACGTTTCTGGTGTGCTCAGATTGTGCACCCGTGTGTGCGTATATGTGCGTGTGCGCGCGCGAGAGCAAAGTGAAGCTGCACCTTTTGCTGTGCACTGACAGCCTCAATCCAGTTGCCGTGGTGATATCCTCTCCCAGGTGCATCATTCTTTCTCTCTCTCTCTTTCTCTCTCTCTCTCTCTCTCTCTCTCTCTCTCTCTCTCACACACACACACACACACACACACACACACACACACACACACACACACACACACACACACACCTGTCTCTCAGGAGTCGGCTCCTCATCCTCACATGCTTCGGCGCCCTCAGCTGACTGTTTGCGCCCCTCTCTCCGGTAGCTTAGACAACCATCATTAACACCAGCATCCCTGCGCAGCGCGAGTGTGAGCCCCTCTGTGTCGCTCTCTCCCTGCCTAGTGCACCCCGCTTTTCTGCAGGTGTCCATCCAGTCCCACCCACCCGCCCACCGCGCACTCGCTAATGAGAGTGAAAATGAGAACAATGGGGAGAGGAGCGCAGGGCCCGCCAGCTCATCTGGGCTCCGTTGATCTTGTTAATTGCGTCCGTGGATGGCTCCGCTCCCTTTGAAGTGTGTCTGAAGAGCCCGCTTCAGAGACTGGCAATTACCGCACATCATGTAATTGCTGCAAGACAGGCAGCCATATGAGGGAACTCATGTTACTGTATGGCTGCTGGTGTTTGTGTGAGTCCACGGTGCATGTGTGCGAGACCGAGTGAAAGTCTGATCATTCCTTCCCAGGTGCAGGAACATCACGTCAAGAAAAATCCTGTCAAACCACAGAAGATTTAGTATGAAATCGTTACATCTTTGATGCTACAAACTGCTCCATTTGTAAAACGACTACACTTAACCACCTTGCTGAAATCAATTGGAGCAGATCAAAAGACATTCTCCCCCAGTTGGAAATCAATTGATCTTTTTTTTATCTGTTAACTGTTGCTTCGGTTCGACAAAGCCGCCGCTGGCCTGTTTACATCCTCCTCTGCAGCTGATAAATGTTTTGAGGTCAATGGAGCTTTGTGCTGCTTTATGCCAGCAACGTTTGTGCCTTTTCAAAGGCTGCGTGATGTCCCTTTTATTGCTTTCACTCCTTCTACCGAAACATTAGCAAGACATGGAAGCCTGCTGCAAGTACATTCATTCAAGTACTCTACTTAAGTACTGTTTCTAAGCCTGAAAAGCCTACTTCCACTCTCTGCTGCTTTAAACACCCTTCTGTATTTCGAGGAGAAATATAACTGTGCTTATTCCACTCACTTTTGGATTAAAAAGAGGTAAACTTGAGCTTTTGTTGTCTCAACTTGATTAGTAATGTTACTTGTTGAAATACAGATGAATACAGCTGAATTAAGTCGGAGGAGGGAAAAAGACCAAAGCTAAGTCTGAATTGTAGTATACTGTATATATATATTTTTTAAGCTTCATGTTTCTTTACAGCCAAGAGGTAAACTATGTTGTGTGGAGGTGTGCTGCTCACAGCTGTATGTGATGAGTACAGTAAACACTGTAACTGTGTGTTTACAGTAGAGTGTGTCTTTGTGGGACACCTATTCAACACCGTTTGCAGCAAACGACTGTATTTTGGAAGGAAAATGGAAAAAAAGCCTACGGTTCTGTACAAAAGACCCAGCTGATATGTGCTGCCAACCAGCTCAGGGCCTAAAAGCCCCCCCAGCCCCCCACTATAAATCAGATAATGTAACAGCAGCACGCTGCTGCCCTTTGTGAGAGATTCAGATACGAGACAACCCTGCACTCCCACTCCCACGCAGGAATACAACTGAAAGTGCTGCAGATGAAATGTAGCACTCGGGGCTTACTTGGGTACCACAGATTGATGTGGCGGCAGATGGGGACTCTGACTCTGTGTGTTACAGCCCATAAGAGCGCAGCATCAAACGTATGTACACACACTCACGTGTCTGGGTCTGTGTGAGCTCTCATTTATGGGCCTGTTATCAAAATCAAGCTTGAAGTAGAACAAGAACGAGGAGAAAAAGACTAGCGATCTGTTGCTTCTGCTGCTGTAGAACTACAGCTTTGATTCAATGAAAAGCTCTTCGTCTTTATGACCATTCAGCCATTAAAGATGAAATAAACAGCCACAGTTTAAATTCCTTCTCCTCTTACTTTGGACATTGTTGCAATCCCAAAGCGTTTGATGGATTATTGAAATAATTTCCTGCTCTGCATCAGTTATTTGTCCTCTTGATTATGAATGTCCTCACAACTGCGTCATCACCTCCCTTTATGACGTCAGTCCTTTATGGCTGAAGAGTGTTTGTTAACGTCTCATCACTGCTCTTCATTATTCTGTCTTTGCAAACGAAAGTACTGCATAATCCTCACAGGGAGAACAGAGGTGTGTCTGAAAACAAGTCTGGCCAGACCGCTGCGGCGCTGGCGGCCGCGGCGTCTCCGGCGCTGTCATGACGCTGCGTACATGCTGCACCCTGAGCTGCGGCGCTGCAACACATTTACTGGCCTGTAAAACAGATGTCTGAAAGGAGGGGGATTAGGTTAATTGCTCTGTCAAGAGTCAGGCCCCTCCTGGGATCTTCTGTGCATCGCACATCAACATATGTCTGCATGTGGTTTGAGTTTGTTGCAACATATACACAGGCTGCTGTTAAATCATGGCAAAATGCATCCACACAAGCCCTCGCGCAGACTTCCACACCTCCAGAGCGCACACACACAGGAAAAAAAAACAAACCACTGCTCTGAGGCAGCTTGCCGAAGGGCAGCCAGCCAAAGGAGTGGGAGAGAGACACATATACAGGGAGAGAGTGAAAGGCAGGAAAGTCCTTACATAGCCCACAGGAAGAGCTGTGTCAGGACAGGAAGCTCCTTCTTTGGGCATGGAGGTTTCCCGGTCGACTCCGAGACTGACATTTCCTCCACTTCTGGCTTCTGAAGAGAGGATCTGAGTAGGCTCGAGGGAGACTGCAGAGGTGGTGGTGGCGGCGGTGGGCCGGGCCGGGCCAGGCCGAGCCAGACTGGGCCGGACTTGCTCCTCGGTTTCAGCTGCAGCACACCCTCCCTCCCTCCCCCCTCCCCCCTCCCACTCACCCGCCACTTCAGTCTTGGTACAGCCTGCAGCGAGTGGCTGAGGCCTGCAGCAGACCCTTCACAGGCTGACAAAAAATAAATAAATAAAACTGTGAGCATTAGCACCGAGCGGTGTGTAATGTAACATGGCACATGTCGCTGTATTAGCATAGCAATGCATTTACTCCATGGCTCATAACGGGGGAGGATTTGGCAGGATGGATGTGTAGGTGGAATAAATATAACTGTGTGTAACAATTTGCGTTGATTCTTTTCAGATGTGCAGCTTCTGACTGATCATTACGTTTGAACCCTACTTCCTGTTCTATATGTTTGCTTTTGTATAACTTCTGAGAAACTGGCTGCAAAGTTAATGACGTAAAGTTAACCCATGTTAAGTATTAAGTAATATCTCTATGTTGGTAGACAGATTAGTATTGTGCAACTGCTGAATGGCAGTAGGATTGTCCTTGAATGCAACTTCCTGCCTGCTGCACCCTCTGGACAATGACGTTATTGATATATATTCATACCATCTTCATGTCATCTGTGGTATGAAAGCAAGAAAAAAGTCACCAATCTGTCATGTACATGCGTGTTTCAGTGATGAATCTGCATATTTAGCTAAAGCATTTAAGAGTCTGTGTTTCCGTAAAGCCGGTCAAACCACTTCCATCTGTGTTCTGTCAAATGCTAAAGTCTGCTTCCTTATCTAAATCATTTGGAGACATGAACAGACTCTGTGTCTCAATGTAAGACCAATTAAAGTAGCACACACTGAGTCAAAATATGCTGGAATGTCAATTTACAGGCTAGGCGTTGTAGTTAATTAATACCTAGGTACACGACATTAAAGCATGTGTAAATATAGCTGCAAGTTTCACTCTGTGTTCAATAGAATGAATTTCTTCTTTTGTTATTGGTGAGTTGAAACAGAGTCCTTTTTTTTTTTGTGGATGGAAACACAGCCACTGACATGCTGTAGTCAGAGGGCCTTTCTGATCCCATTTGATTGCTTAATGATCTGCTTTCATTGATCAATTCTCTTGGTAAACATTAGGTTTTGCTTTTAGTCATAAATCTCTCTCTCTTTCTCTCCTACACACACACACACACACACACACACACACACACACACACACACACACACACACACACACACACAGCATTATATTTGATGACATGCAGCAGTTGCTTGAGTTACGTCACAGTGAGTCTGTTGCTGTGCTCAGGGGTGTTCGTTGTTTACATGTCCAGATCCATCAGAGCCGCTGTTTCAACTGCAACGGACTAACATACCCTGAGAATTCTTTAGTAAAGCCTTGGGTTAAATAAGATGTGCATTTAAAAAAAACAAAAAAAAAAACAACAAAAAAAAACATATGTAAAACTCATGAACGAGCTTTAAAGGGCAGAATTCCTGCTGTTTCAGAGCCGATAGCAAAAATATTTGTGGAAACTGAAATATATATGAAAGTAGATCCCAATTTTAGCAATTATATTGTGTACATGGGATCCCTCACACAGAGGTCACAGTTCCATTATGAAATGTTGGATTTGGTTAAAGCAGTAATGTGTTATCAAAGGTAAAAGTGCAGACACCAACAGTCATTAAGGAGAGGGGAAGACGGCGTCCATTTAAAGACAATTTCTCCACATTTCAGTGGTTTACAGACGCTTGTTTTCATCCTCAGAGCAACTTTTCGCCCGCTGGTCTGGATGGAATAATACAACAGCGCTGGGGTCATTACTCACAATGGAGTACTCTATTAAGCTGCAGTGCACAGAGATAAATGCACGCACACATGCACACATTCGAACACATTCAGTCACACCCTGAGGTGCAGTGTGAAGTGTGCATGTGCCCGTGTGTATGAATCAAATGTGCGTAAATTATACTTAACTGCGGGGATATTTCTGAGCGGTAGAAAGGCCCACAGGCATGCGCGCCGCATGCGCTCTAATCTAGCTCCATTATCGGCAGCTTCACGTACATTAGAGGATAACAATCATGCCGAGCTGGGCGAGATATGGTTGAATGAGACGTAACCTGCGCGAGGGGGTCATCTGCAGTAGTTATAGCGAAACTACTGGCATGTTGACAGCACACAGAGTTCATGATCCGATCATAGCCCTGGCGACAGGACGCAGCGGCGCTCAGCCACGCAGGCCCGAGTGTCTGACTGAGCTGCATTCGTACAAGCATCTCAGCTACTAACCCCTATTTTTAACCAGGTTAAAGTTGGGTTATGGAGGTGGTCAAAGCTGGCGACATCACTTTAGCAGTAATAACCTGTCAACGGCTTCGCATTAGGAAGCGCTAAAGCCTGCGTGTGCACTCGACTGAGCTGACAGATGCTGACACGCATGCAATCGTGGGCCCTAAATGAGGAGCCAACTGCGTGGCTGTGACAGAGACGTGGCCGTGCCTGGCTCTGCACAGCAGTCAGGGCTTGCTGCTAACAAATCGCAAGGTAGAAAGAAAGGGAGAGACAGAAAGAGTGAGAGGGAGAGGGAAAAGAAATGGCAGCTTAATATAAATGAGCTGTTGACATGTAGAGGAATGTTCAGCAGGTTTGATTTTAGGTTGCTGAAAGTTTTGGAATTACAACAAAGAGCAAATAAGTAAGGCCAGCTGAGCTGATGGAAGCCTCTTAAAAAAACTTCCTGCTGGACCGTAGAAGCTCCCAGCAGGTGTTTGGACCTCTCCCTCCCTCCTGCTCCCCAGGCGCACCGCTCTGATGACATCAGCTGGTGTGAAAGTAGCCATTAGTTCCACCTCATCACTGTGGGACGAATATAGCAGCACAAGGCTCTCATCAGACACACAGGACAGCTGTAGTGAGGGGGTGGGAGAGGAAAACCTGGCCAGATGATGATACACATTCACCATGTTCACCAGATCTCAGCACCCCCTCATTCCTTATTTTTCCCACTCCCTCATTATCATGCTGGCACCCCAGAGACTGATAACACCTTATGGATATTTATAGCTTTCCCATTATTTACATGAATCTTACAGTGATTGTAGCAATAGATGCCTGTAAAATGTTGCTTTTGTCCTGTGTTTGCTTCTGTTTGTCTCGGATGCTTTGAATTTGTCGTGCTTTTATTCATACATTTATCACTCACAGGTATTACCTCATATGTGGGTTAGGGATTATTTGTGTCAGTGCATGGACAGAATACAGTAGGGGAGATTAAGATGTTCTCAAAGCAGGGTACTGTGCATGTGTGTGTGTGTGTGTGTGTGTGTGTGTGTGTGTGTGTGTGTGTGTGTGTGTGTGTGTGTGTGTGTGTGTGTGTGTGTGTGTGTGTGTACAGTGTGTGTGTATATAGTGTGGGCACAGTGTGGGGACAGTACACAGCAGTGGCTAACCCACCTGGATGACCTCAGCTTTTTCAACGGCAGCCGCAGATGGCGCTGGGGAGCATATCTGGAGGGAGAAGGGAGAATTTGTTTTATAGTTCTTTCTCTATTTCTGCAGAAGAACATTATCATTCTAGATCATTTATTACATCTGTATGTGCAGTGATGCTCTTCACTAATTACACTGCACTTTACACTTCTTTATTAAGTTTCTAATTAAACTGCTAATTACACAATCTCTTTAACTGTGAACTCCTTACTTGCCTTAATGCTGTTATTAATCTGTGTAAAGTGTTACTACTATTTACAAAGATGAGAATTAAGCTTAAGAGATGTAGAAACAGTCGATAAACTGTGACTGTAGGAAGTAAAATCAATGTTTTGGGGATTTTAAAATATACATATTGTTAATAAGTTGAAGCCTAACTAAAAGCGCTAGTCTACATTCCGAAAACATTATTTTGTTGCCATCGATACAAATTTGAGCTATTGTTTTTGTTTTAAACTGTTTTTGCTGTGTCTGATGAATCTGCTCTCAGGAGCGTCTAGTTTGAAGAAGCCGTCTGCAGCGCGAGCACACATCCCTCTAATAAAAACAGACAGGCCTCTGAGAAGCATGACTGCATTTATTTACCCAGCCTCCGAGACCCTGTGCAGAGATTACATATGATAACTCACAGACAGAAAAGAAAACAACTCCAGCCCACTTACTAGCCTTAACACATAAAGACATCCAAGGGCCTGTTTGCATTTCAGAGCCACCCTGCTGCCTTTTTGTGAAGCTGTAGTGTACTTGAAGCCGAGCTGAGGAGATGTCACCTTTGGAGGTACTTAAGCGTGCACCGTTTTGTTGTCTGTTCAAAGACGCTCTCTTCAAACAAGCACGGCTTATTAAGCCGAGTTAAAGTTACCAGGACACCTGTAGATCTTTATGGAAGTGATGTGTCAAAAATCGACTTTGTGCCGTAAATAATTTCAAAGGCGCCTGCGAGTTGTGCTGCTGGTTTTGAACAGGTGCAGATCCAACACACGTGCCAAACACTCACTCATCACCCTGACATTTGTAAGTAAAACTGTGTCATTTGGATTATTTGTCATGTGCGGCTGCCTTCCTGTGCAAAGTGGGGCATCTGCTGTTCATCACACGGGGACGAAATCTAGCTGAAGGATTTATCCGCACTTCCTCCAATCAACAACTGGGATGGGTGTGAAACCATCTTGTTCAGGTGGTAACACCGGAGATAGAGTGTGTGCAGTGGTGATCACACAGCACTGGCCAATCACAGGAGGAGGTCAGCTGAAGGCCTCGACTCTCCCTTTCGCTGCAGCTCAGGCCTTCCTGTGTTCTGCTCATGTCCGTGTGGGTTTTCTCTAGGTGCCCTGGTTTCCTCCCACACTCAAAAAACATGAACATTAAGTTGATTGGAGACTTTTGATTGCTCCTAAGTGTGAGTGATCCGGGGTGTATAGGCAGTGGCCGCTGGAACAGCACTTTTCTTGTTTCCTGATTAAGAAACAAAAGCGACTAAAAGAGGACGGATGGAATCAGACCAAAACGGGGTGAGAGGAAAAATTAATTCACATCAGCTTATTAGGCAATCTGTAGCCAAGTATGTTTATCCCCAAAAGACGTGTGTGTGTGTGTGTGTGTGTGTGTGTGTGTGTGTGTGTGTGTGTGTGTAAGCAGAGTGGCAAATGTTTCACAGTGGTGTGATTAATTTTATATAATTTATCATGAAACAACTGTCTTAAACAACACCTTTCTGCCTGATAACTACAACCATGTGCCTTTTATCAAGAGGTAGAATATGAGTGAAAGGAAACTGGGATCAAGCATGCCCAGTTTGGCCCAGGTGCCAGCTACAACATTTGGGGAGGAGGGGCTTTGGTCCTTGCTCAGGAACCTTTGATGTAAATAGTTCAATGTGTTTCCTGGTTTTTCATGTTCATGATCTGAATTCCTGACATCCCCAGCAGGTTTTCTCTAAATGTTGCAATCTACCTGAAATGCAACCACAAGTCAGTTTCAGTATAACCTGCATGTCCCAGAAGGTTCAACAGGTGTCGAACATGAAAAAGCAGAACGCACGAAAGCACCTGAAAACTGTATGAGTGTTCCCTGTTGGCGTGATTTAAAGCCTTTGCAGTGAGGCTCAGAACACGAGATCAGTGGAACATATTTAAAAGACATGAGAGAGTAGCCCTCCTGTCACATCCCTGTAACAACGCAGAGGAATCCAGCCTTCCAGCAGACAGCTCCATGTCTGCATGAAGGTTATTCTCCTGTGTGCTTCTCCCCTGTGCTTTATCTCCAGGAACGACGGATCCTAAACTTGCCTTCAACCAAAGCTGGACGCTGGGACAACCCGTGTGATATCAGCCCCTCCCTCGTGGTCCGGCAGATGTCAAGGGGTGAGGGCAAAGGAGAGTGGATGGCTCTTGGCCCCAGAGTCCCGTCTTCCTTCTGTAACTTGCTCACATTAAAGGCGGCTCTAATCACTGCAGGGACTTGGCCAATGATGTGCTTATCAAACGGCATATTTCAAAAAGGCAACTAAAAAGGCCCGAGGGCGAAGAGGCAATAAGAGCACATTTGTATGTGGATGAAAGGGAAAGTGTAGACAGACCTTGCATCAGAATACAGAGGGGGAGATCATTAGCATCTGCAGCAAAATATGCACTGCTAGAGAGAGCGAGAGAGGTAGTGACAGAGTGGGAAAGAGAGGGAGCGAGGTGGTGATGGGATGTGGTTGGAGGGTAGGGAGGGAGGAAGAATAGTTCTCTTCACCATTCATCCTTTTTTGTTTTACATAGTTCCCAAAAAGAATAGGAGAACAAACACATTTTTGAACAAAGGCAGGGCTCTTGAAGTGGAAGCCCAGTGGGGCACAAGAGGGCTCCATTGCGGGTTACAACAGAGTGAAGCCACAATGCAACTGAACTCCCAATTCCTCCTGCACGCCTCTCACACCTCCCTGAACAGAACGGGCCCAGCACACGAGCTTTGATAAGCGAGGAAGCGCCTCCAAACGGGGCGACGGTGCCTCGCTGTTCCTGCAGCATTTCAGTCACACACTCCGACACTGAAAGACTGTCCCTCGACATAAGAAAGGGCTGAGGGCAGCGCAGTCTGCGGTTTTCACATTTAGTAAAGCCGTTTGGTCAAAGCGTGGCAGTATGAAAAGGTTGGGAAGCAGAAAATGCTGAATGACTCTTGACGCCGAGCCAGGATCCAAAATAATGTCGTAAACAATGTCAGGAAATGACAGCGTTTCGGATTTTCAGCCACACAAGGAGGCTTGAGATGTGCCCAAAAAAGCTGGAGAGTGGAGAACATCATTGTTTGAAGATCAAGATGATTCGAATCAGCGTAGATTTGAGTTTGTGCGATCCACTGAAGTATATCCTCTTAACTGTGAGTGTTTTGTCTATTCATTAAACTGTAGTGGTGATGCTGGGTTCATCCAGGATAATGGCCCATCATCACCTCCCCGTGCTTTTTTTTTTTTTTTTTTTTTTTATGGCTGCTTTCAGGGTATCATTTAGGAAGAGTTTACACATACCGGAGCAGACACATAAATACATGAACTGTGTCAGCAGATGAAGAGTAGCATCCAGGTAGGTGTGCCGTGTGAAGCAGCTGCTAACGCTGCACATTTCACACAATTACACATCATGGCTGCAGCGCAGACTGCCTTATTCACAGCGTGGAGAGGCAGCCTGCACACCAGGCTCAATTTAGAAAGTCAATTTGGGATCAGGAGACCAATTATCTTAATTATTTTCTTTTTCCTCCATCACTCCCCTTCTTTCATTTTTTGTCTATTTTAGCTGCGTTTGCATTTATGTGGATTTTTGTGGATTTCACAGCAAAAAAATTATGTCAAAGCTCTGAGAAGAAAATATCAAAACAAACAAACAAAAAAAAAACTGCTGCCCATATTCTACAATAAAAGATATAATAAAACAAGCAGTTTTATTTCCCCCTTCAAACATGTGGTGAGTCGTGTGCCTCGAGAACACCAGCAAATGAATAATGAGGGTACGACAAAGCTGGCTTATTATATTTTGCTTGAAAGAACCAAGAGGAGTAGTGGTTGAACCTTCAGGGCCAGTTTGTTCAGCTGCAGCCTTAAAACAGTTCAGTCTAACCTAGACAGATATTGCCCAACTGTGTGTTATAGCTCATTGACTGTGAGGTGACACAGTCTCGCAATTGAGCCTTTTCAGAAAAGAAGGTAATTATATGATGGATTTTACCTGCATCTGTGAACACACTCGACAACTGTTTCCTACTCTCTGTTTTTTTTTCTTTCAAATATCACTTTTCAAAATAACCCGCAGAAGAGAAAAGAAATATTTTCCTGCCATTTTGCTTTTAGATGAAGTAGCTGGAAGTTTGTGTAGTCAGCAGGAATGGCCAGTGTGTATTGCAATATATGAAATAAAAAATTAGATAAGCTTAATATCTTCAAGAGCATAGATAACAGTTCCCCATCTCCAGTGTTTATAGGCATGGGAGTCGTGTGTTAGCGTTATCATTAGCGCAAAGTTCAAGTGGAGAGCAGCAAATGGAGCGAAGCCCTTGTATGTGATTTTTTTTTTTTCCCTATTCAATTTAAAGAGCAATTCTTTGATGTCGGATCATGCTCCAGAGAAACTAATAATCTACATGCGATTAACATGCAGAATGATGAAACATGTTAGGGGGGATGTTTGGTGATAAAACGAAGGCTGGGATGTAAAGCACAGATGTAGCACCAATGGAAATATTTGGAAAAGTTGTAGGATAAAGAATAAAAACATACTGTATCCATATATATTCATATTTTTATTTAGATTTCATTTCTGGGAGGATACCTTGTACACCAAATATCCCATTGGCAGTTAAGCGCATTCAATGTGTTTAGAAGCCAGAAACAGTCACTTTTTTAACAAACACAAATACAAAATAAAGATAACCACAAAATAATGAACTGCATGTATATAACATACAAAAGAATCCCATGCCTACTCAGTAGGTAACTTCAACATTCCAGCTCTTGAAGATGTGGATATTTACACTTAAGTTTTACAAAAATATACTTTATAAGCTTTTTTCCTTTTCTTTTTTTTTCCTTTTTTGGCTTACATTCTAATGAAATGAAGCGTGCCCTCATCGCTTGTCTATTTTTCCTCCCTCTGAGTTTGACTTACATTCTGTAAGAAAAATATTCCCTTAATCCTTAAGGCGAGATGCAACGCATCCTCTTTTCTGCACAGCCGAGACACAACATCAGCAAGGCTTCACAAAAGGCACCAAATAACAGGAGTGTGTGTTTGAGTCTTCTTCTTTTTTTAAATGTTTGTTATTTTTCTCTCCAATAATCCATATAACCAAACAATGTGTCACATGTGACAGAGAGAAAGAGATAGTACCAGCGGATGATATTTACAAACGGAAAGTAACATCACTCTTACTCATGCTTGAATACTTAAGTGCGCTTTTTTTGTGTTTTTTTTTTTTTTTTTTTACACAATGTCAGAACATATCACAGCATCATCACTACGTAATAGAGAAAGAGTGTAAAAAATATGGCCCTGCTCACTTCAAATAATACAATGCAAATCGTTTTTCACATCAATGGTACCAAAGAATGAGAAAAAAACAAAACATGGCACATGTACAATATACATATATTGTAGCTTATGTATATCATTCAGTGTCTTTTGTACTGTCTGCCTGTGAGGGCAGATGTGCCTTAGCACCACGACTGCTGGCAATGTTTGTCTGTTCGATTCTGTGTACCTAATACTAAAGACCGTCGGCTCTGTCGATCTGCTGGATCTCTTTTGCATTTGTAGCACTGCGTTTGTAGTTGTTGTTGTTTTTTTGTTTTTTTTTAAGTTCCCCCTTCTTCTATTGTCTTTGCCCAGTCCTTGACATGTGGGGATTTTTTTTTTTTTTTTTTTTACTCTTTCTGGTGATTCTGAAGCTTCACCTCAAACTGCACGGAGAGCAGACTGAAAAGTGCTTTTTGGAGGAAGAAATCAAAGTCTCTTGATGCTGATTTCATTTCCTACAAAGAACCTCGAGGAAGGAGAGGAGGTGTGGAGAGACAGTAAAGTTTTTTTTTGTCTTTGCCATTTCTTTTTAGCAGATTTCGATTGTCCTTGGGGAGAGCGTGGTTTGAATGTCTGATATTGGGGTGGGGATGGGGGAGCTGTAGATGTTTGAAGCAACTGAGGAGGGGAAGGACGAGGCGACCTGGGACTGAAAGGTGCTGGACATGGACGCTGATGGGTAGGTGGTGGCGATGGAGGGAGAAGGATAGGAAGTGTGGACGGGTGAGGAGTAGCAGGAAGTGGCAGGCGAGGGGTAAGAAGAAACCGGAGAGGGGTAGGAAGTGATGGGAGAGGGGTAGCTGGAGGCGGGTGAAGCAGCTGACACCGGGGCGGCCGTCACCGCCACCGCTCCCGTTTTCTCCGCTTTCTTGTCCTTCTGCCGCAGGTGTATTTTTGTGTGCCTCTTCCTCTCATCACTGCGGGCAAACTTGCGACCGCAGATCTCGCAGGCGAAGGGTTTCTCCCCGGTGTGAGTGCGGATGTGAGTTGTCAAGTGGTCGCTGCGGCTGAAGTTGCGCATGCAGATGCGACACTGGAAAGGTTTCTGGCCCGTGTGGATGCGAATGTGGCGGGTCAGTTCGTCTGAGCGCGAAAAGCGCCGATCGCAGGTCTCCACGGGGCAAGCGTAGGGCCTCTCATGAGGAGGGGTCTTGCTTGGCCGGGTGGGGTACTTACGCATGCGGCTGGGTTTAATTAGCTGGGATTGGTAGACACTCTTTAAGTCCTGGGAACCAGTTTGTGTGGCAAAGGCCTTGATGGTGGACAAAGGAGTGAGGGAGGGCTGGCTTGTCTGACTCTGGAAAGGCTTCTGGTCAGCCGGGACGAGACTGATCTCCCCCTGCTGCTGAGGGAAAAGATAGTCAGGAATCATGGGCACAGGGAAGCTGGTGCTGCAGGTCTTGCCATTAGGGTAGGCTGGAGGAGGGTACTGAACCCCTCCAGCGGAGGTGGGGAAGGCCTGGCCCTGGTCTGGGAAGATGTCAGAGTTTGGGCTCGAATATGTCGGGGCAGCAGAGTAGATGGGGTTGGGCTCGCTGTGGTGGATGGAGGAGCTAAGGCTAGAACTCTGAGACGAGGAAGTCGTAGATGAGGAGGAAGCTGTGGAGGAAGGGGTGCTCGAAGATGAAGATGAAGTGGTCTGTGAGGCTGCAGAGGAAGAGTTGGAGCTGCTGGCAATGTTGCTCATCAGACCAGTGAACAGGCCCAGTATGGGCTCCGCCCAGAGGCTGTTGCTGCAGGTGGTGGCTGGCTCCAAGGTGAAGCGTCCTGTGTAGGAGATGGGGGGAAGCCTCTGGGTGGGATATGTTTGCTCGGGCTTCTCACAGTTGAAGGGGATGTCAGGAAGCGTATCTAGAGAGAACACGGGAGAGAAGCAGGAATTAATCACGCTGTTTAAATGCAAACTGAGCAGAGATCATTGACTTAAGTATGACACCTATGCAAACAGTGACGAAAAAAGGCACTTGGCCACAGAAAAACTCTTCCACAGAAGAGAAGCTGCTCGGTGAGCATACAGTATGCATATTTTCTTCTCATAATCTGTTGATCTTACATTCTTTCCATCCGTCCGTTTCTCTCTCTCTGTCTCTCTCTCTCTCTCTCTCACACACACACACACACAGGCACGCGTGCATGCACATTCTTAAAGCCCATCAGAGCGCCTGAGGCATCGATTACCGAAACTGCAGTTCAGCTGGTTTTAGGAATGTAATTTGAATTTAGCAGTGAGAATGTTACGTACATGCAGTGAATGAGCAGAGTGTCAGTCAGCTGAGACTTGACAGGATTTAGACCCTCTGTTTATTTTTATGTTTAGAATTTAATTGTGTTGACGTTTTTGAACTGAAGCAAAACTACAAAATTTAGAGCTCTTCTTTAATTTGAAAAAATCTTTCTTAACCACAATAAAATAAAACAAATTTAGCAAGTTAACGAAGAACACTTAATTCATACTATCAAAACATATATAATTTACTTCACTTGCTACCTTTTTTCACTTAAGCTACATGAACAGAAAAAATAAAATAATGAATTAAAAAATAAAACAAAACTTGTTCTTACCTCCAGCAAGGTGGTCGTACTGTTCTCCTGGCTCTCCGGAGCCAAAACCTGCACCTTCAGGTGCAGAAGCAGTGTGAAAAGGGGTCCCCGCAGAGCTGAGCATCATCACCTCCTCCAGCTTGGGGTAGTTATCCATGGGAGAGTGAGGAAAGCTCAGGGGCTCTGAGAGCTGCAGAGCGGGGAGAATCATCTCGGTCTTGGCTGCAGCCATCCTCTCCTGACGCTGGAGCTGCAGGGCTGAGGCTGCTCTGGTGGCTGGTGAGATGTGCAGAGAGGCTGGGTGCACACTGGCAGAGCGGCGCCGCGCAAGTGGAGGAAATCACTTTTGCCCAGCTCGGAAAGTGTCGCCTGCACGCTGCTGCTGATGCTGAGGAAGATGCAGCTGTCGGCTCCGTCGCTCAGTTGTCCTGTTTTCTCTCAGCGTTAAGATCCACAGAATTGCCCTTTACACTCATTCCCTAAGACTAATCAAAATAAATCAAAAAAAGTTGACTTGCTTTAAAGCGTAATTATTATTATTATTTTTTTTTTAGAAAACCCTTCATCCAATCAGGTTTTAACCTTATTGATGGATGTTGTTTTGGATGGACTTTTCAGTGTTGTTGTGGTATTTCTCTGTAAGGGACTTCTATGTGCTTGCCTGCCTATGTCTGCTCTGGCTGCTCTCAGGGCTGTCTCTGAGCTGAGAGGTTCCCCCGCTGGTTTTATATACTCCTACCGTGACGTAGATGTCCATATTTGGAGAGGAGGAAGACCATATTTAGACACTGCAGCGGCGAACACATGATTGTCTGGGGAAAAGCGGAGAAGAGAGTCTTTATATTAAGCTCTAGCACTAAATTGTGAGGACAACGACTCTCTCCCTCAGTCCCGAATCGATGCGCCCGCATGGCGGAGCAGCTCCGGGAGAGAGCGGCGTAATTCTCGCTCTCTCCCTGCAGCCGCGCAGATTTCGGTCAGATCTCCCATTCGTGCAGCAGGCTGCGCTGCTCCCGGAAAGCCGGGCTCCGCCGTGCCTTATAAGGTCGTGACTACATAAGGACCTATTCCGGTGGGTTTCCATTTCCCTGCCCTTATTTGGAACTTCCTGAGGCAGCGCCGATCGCCGCTTGGCAGCAAATGAGAGGCTGGAGCGCAAATCAAGTCCTGGCTCCCAGTAACTAATGTCAGCAGCAGAGCTGCGCTCCTCCGTCCGAGGCAACAGCTTTAGCAGATCTGTTAGCTGGTACACCAAAAACGTTGCGCAAGAAATAAACGGTGCCACATGTTAAAAGTGTGCATGTCCGGACCTTTTTTACTTTTTTCATCATTTAATCATATATAATTTATGAACCAGATGAATAAAGCAAAACTATCGGACATAATGTAAAAGGCTACAATGGAAATAGAAGTTAATATATGTAAATGAAATGTCTGCAATATGATTAACTTTAATAATGTAACAAACTCAAACTATGCGGTCTCCTCCAAACTTGGTCTTGATAAACTTTCAGCCTCTCGGCTGTGACACTGATTAAGGGCAAATCTGCGGGGTGGCTGACATGGTGCGGGCGATCCGTCGACCTGAGGGGCGTCCCTGGCCCGATATTCGGGGGAACCTTTGCCACTCAGCGACCCAATGGACCGCGTTCCCGGCGATGCGCCTGCGGGGTACCGATGTCCTCCCCTCCGACGGGCGAGCCAGCACTCTTGTTGAAAGCGAAAGGGAAATCAGTGTGTTTCCCCACGCTGCTGACTGGATCTCTCAGGGAGAGATCTCAGTGGGAAGCAGCATCGTGGGCAGGACGCTGAGGTGGCCCGAGAAAGAGAGAGGGGGAGAGAGAGAGAGAGAGAGAGAGAGAGAGAGAGAGAGAGAGAGAGAGAGAGAGAGAGAGAGAGAGAGAGATAGATAGATAGATAGATAGATAGATAGATAGATAGATAGATAGATAGATAGATAGATAGATAGATAGATAGATAGATAGATAGATAGATAGATAGATAGATACCCTCATACATTAAGATCAATTTGAACAGAGGCTCCTTCACAAAATCCAAATAAGGCTGAATTAGGGGCTGCAGCTGCAGAATGTGTGAACTGTTTATTCATACAGCCAGATATGCAGAAATAATCTAATCTAATCCAATCGCTTTCAAGGTGCAGAGTTTGGCTGCGCAGCTGCACAGTGTGTCAGAGGAAAATTGTATTCCCCCGTTGGAAAGGCTCCTGAAACTTAAGCTTATTGATTTCTAGGTAGGGTAATGCCACACTTCTCCAGGCTTGATGATGACAGTGGGCTACACAAAGTGAGTGTAACCAAATCCAAACGTGTGCGCCGCTGTCAGGCAGGTGACAGAGGTGGATGAATCTGTGGCAAAGCTCCGACAAAAGAGCATAGCAGAGAACTCATCCTCTGATGAGGACGTAATAAAATCAAGTTGCAGGAAGCTGTCAGAAAAGTGATAAAGTAATAAAGATGATGAAGAGTTTACAGTGGCTGTTTTGGGCGTCCTTTCACTCTGAATCACCAAGGAGGAGGAAGGCAGATCCCTTTGTGGACAGAGGAGGGAGAGTCTATGCATGGAGGCAGACGTGCACGCCACGAGCACTGCTGCGTGTTTTTGTGTGCGCTCCCGGTGTGTTCCCCGTCTCTGCCTACACGGAGCAGCCAGTGGAGTCCTCGTCTGATGAAACTCCAACGCTCTGCCACCAAACTGAAGGCTCTTCCTACCTACGCAGCCGCCACTCCCCTGCACACACACCCTGAGAGTTGATGTGTAATCACACCTCAGACCGCAGCTGATAAAGAGATAAGATTTAGATGACGGGTCAGAAAGAAAGAGAAGAACTGGAGGAGAAAAAAACAGCTGGAACATGGATAAATCAGAGGGGATGGAGAAAATCAGATGAAAGTGTGGGGTGGGAGGGTGAGGGCGACAAAAGAGAATCCTCACACCTACACGCACAACGTGGGTGCAAACACAAGCTTTGAGATGGCACTGAGTCAGCAGATGATATCAGGAAGAGAGAGAATCACACTCTGAACTCCTCCTCACCTGCACGGCCACCCACGTGGATCGGCGGTGCAATCCCTCCCGATTAACCTACAGGTGTGTTCCGTCTTGTGTTACGGACGGACGAAGATTAGGAGGCGGCAGTGGTTACCAAAAGCTGTGTGTTACATAATCAGGCAGAGGGGACAGGGAGGGAGGGATAAGAGTGACAGAGAGACGGGGGAGCGCCTGAGTGATCGTCAGCATCATTGTGTTTTTGATGGGTCTGACTGATGAACATTTAAAGAAGTTAAATATGGCGCTGGTTTGTCCAGGCCTGTATGACACAGTGAGAGTCGGTAATTAGATGAGAAAAGAATGTGATGATGGGGGGGGGACTGAATGTTCGCATGTAGTCACGGCGTGACAGGGTGGGGAGCAGAAAACGTGATTGGATGGGATTTGATAAATGTCATTTTTCCTCACGGCCTTCAAAGTGACGCCAGTAGGAGAGTGTGGCCTGACCTTTAGGACACAGAGTGAGATGTCTGTGCCCGGAAAAAAAAAAAAAAAAAGTCCTGGCATGAGAGGGATACAATCTGTCTAAGTGGAGAACTGGGGTCACAGACCAATCTCTGGATGAGTTGGCATGTGTGAAAACCAACCAGATCCAAGGAGAAATGGATGCAGATGTCTATTGCTGCCTGTTTAAAAGCTGCAGTCCTCAGAACGTGAATCACGACCTCTAACATGACCATTAATTACAGAGCAGCACGGCACACTGCTCCACTGTGCCGGAGCCATTGTTTTGATGTCCTCAGAGGAATTCCGGAATAGCCCTGTGGAATGTTGGCCTTGTGTTAGCAGCACGATCAGATGACACACATCACACGTTTACTTTTTCTGTGGGAGTTGCGCCATTAAAGCTTTAGGTCCCAGTGCTGATGTCTGAAAAACAATCCACTTGCACTTCACAGTCACTGCAGACTTCCCTCCATCTCTGGCTACACCCCACCTCTTACCCCGCCCGGGGCCACAGAGCAGGACTGGTGTTAGTGTATCATACTCAAACAGGCAGCCCCAGCATCGAATAGCCGCTCTTCCCAGTTTATCTGTCTCTCGTTGCCTCCACAGAGGTGGTAGGTGAAAGAGACACAATTACCAAGCACATCCCCGAGGACGTGTGACTCACCGAGCCCCCAGCCCGCTTTTTTTGACACTTGTGACAAAGGGTCTGACCCCTTACCTTTCAGTTCTAGATGAGTCACCGGTGGTGCGTTGAAAGACGGGGCTTCCCCGGGCAGCTTAGCAACGGGTAACATTTAAAGGTTGTCTCTAAACACTCTCTGAAACCAGAATCTGTTGCGAGACCCCTGCTGGGAAATGGAGATATCAGCTCCTCCTACTGCATTAGCCTTACACATGATGTAAATATGCTTTTTAAGAAAATATTATTTATTGTTATTGTTGAGAGAAAATTGGATTGTAGGTATATTTACAACACCTTACAAGACCTTGCATACATGGAACACATATGCTACGTATATTCAGACCAATTCTCAGCATTGTCCTGATTTCCAATTGTGTATTTTCTAATTTACTTAAAACACAAATCACCCTGGGCTGCATGGAATTTGCAAACTGTTAAGAAGATGACAAACATTTCTGACTTTTGTAGAAGAAAAATGATAAAATTCAGTGTTTAAAACTGCATCAAAGGTCAGTATTTGCCTTTTTTAGATTAAAAATTAGCTCTTAATTGCACTAAGATGAGACATCTTAACGGCTGACTGACGTAGTCGGGCAGAACCGACTTCTCTGCATCCTGCTGACGTCTCCAACAGACAAGAGAGGCCGACAGGAAGGCACGAGGGAGGCAGCGAGATGAAACCTCGGCGTCCAGACTGACGAGCAACTGGTGGTTTGTTGTCTTTGCCAAACCCGTTTGGGTGTGACTCATGTGCGCACGTACTGGGAGCAGACAGAAAACATCCAGACGCACAGGCCTGTTTTTATTCCTCAGTCTTTTTTTTTTTTTTTTTTTTTTTAAGGGATTTGAATTTGTTTCGAGTGGAGCCGTGCCATTCCGCATCTGTTTACGTGCAGGATCAGCTCTGTGCTGCGTGGGTTTATTATTGCATCCGTCCCCCACCTCCCTCCCTAACTCCTCGGACTTTGACGTTTAGTGAGCGAACAGCCAGAAAGGAGAGACAGTTTGGAGCACAAAGCTTTGGTCTAAACTTGGTATTCTCATTTAAATATGCAAGATTTTGGACATAAAATCAGGATTCTAAGAAAAATATTGTATTATTCTATCTCCATGTTCAATTTATTTCATAAGACAAAGGAAGGAAATCACAGTCTCGTGATGGACCAAGTTGTTGGACCGGTTACTCTCACTTTCTCTGTGGACACACCAAGTGTCAAACCTCCAGAGTTTATTTGAGTTTTGAGTTTGATCTGAAGCTGCCAAAATAAAACAGTAATCTCCTTTGGTCGAGTGGCCAAAGTTGCTCCCAATAACTTGCTGAAAAGTGAAGCTGACAGAGAGAGAGAGACGGACTCAGGTAAGAGTTATTTGTTTTGTGAAGTGAAGGAAAGGAAGGGCTGAGTGGCAAAGAGATAAATGGGTGAGGAAAGACACATAAGCAAAGGAAGTGATGGAGGAGCAGGGGCAGACGGAGACTGAGAGCGAGAGTGAAAGGGAAAGCAAATGTCGCTGGCTTGTTGACAGGTGGGCCTCGGGGCAGCTACGACAGGTTGATTCACCCCCAGCCCCCACCTACCCCTCTGCCCCAACTTGAGATGTGGGTTAGCCTAGAGGGGTGAAGAAACA
>BJFM01002859.1:0-14303 GCA_016586285.1 Arothron firmamentum
GGGGGGGGGGGGGGGGGGGAGGAGAGAGAGAAGACAGGTGATGAGAAGTGTGTGTGAGGTGGAGAGAGTGTGTGTAAGTGTCTGCTGTCATGTTGCCACAGGTCATGTGACTCTACCTGTCCTCATCAGTGAGCTCCTCCCGTAGTCCAGATACTTCTTCAGCCAGTCGATGCACTCCTGGGTGAAGTAGTTCTTCCAACCTTCTATCAGAGCTTTCTCCTGATCCCACTTGTGTTTGGTGCGCTCAGCCTCCCGTTTTGCAGCAACATAAATCTTCTCCTTCAGTTTTAATGATAGAAAATCTTCTCCATCATATCCAACCTGATCAAACCCATCAGTCTCTCCAGTCTCATCGTCCCACTGGCAGCCGTACATCCTCTGGTAGATGTGGACACCTGAGAGACAGAGACAGAGCTGAGTGAAGCAGAGTGATGTCACTCACCTGTGGACAGGTAATGATGGCAACGTAACTGTCTGAGAGATAAACAATGATTGAGAAAATTATCTGACATAATTTTCAAAATGTATGTTATACTGGTGCAACTCATCCATTTGTGTGTGTGTGTTTTTGTGTGTGTAATATCTGGTAAAACACACACAACACAGGAAATTTGTACAGACATGATACAGACCTCCAGTTTGGTTGAATTGCAGCTTAATGACCAACAAACACCCACACACATGATGTCAACAACAATATTTGATCAGCAGAAAAAAGGAAAAGTCAACTAACCTCCAGTTTGGTTGAAGCGCTCCTTCAAAGTTTCCATGTTGGCTTTATACGTCTCATGGGTCAAAATATCTCCCTGAGTCTCCTCGTCCCAGTACCGAGGATCCTCTGCTGAGACTTTCTTCATCCACTCCTGTTTGGGCTGCGTTCTCCTGGTGTTGCTGTCATAGTGAACAACCTGAACATCATCCACCATCCCAACAGCCACAAACTCTGGGAAGTTTGGAACTCCAGAAGATGCAGTGTAGAAATACGTCAGAGTGTGAGTCACTGCAAAGAAGTGATAAAACCTTCAGCATTTTGTAGAAATAATCTAAATTTCAGAAGCATGTGTGCTGTATCAATTATTTAAAGCCCAGGTAGGTTATTGCAGAGCTATTAGCTTCAACAACAAGAACTTCAGCCTTCTGAGTGAACCTGAAAACAGCAACCCTGTTTAAAGTCGGCAACTTTTAAAATGTAGAAATCTATCTGACTTAGATCAGGATTCATGGTTGTTCATGTCCATATCCAGTCCTATCTGTTAATTCTAAAACACACTCATCTTTGGAAATACAGCAGTGCACAAAAATAATCACGCATTGCTGCGTTTCAGTGCAATCAACTTTTTAAAATTCTTTCATTTAAATTAATTTCTACTCATTATCAGAAGTTAAGTCATTAATGTAATAGAGTAAATGTGCACCACATAAAAATAATGCAAAGCATAAAACTGTCGTGAGGTAAGAAAACTATGATGTTAAACAAGATGTTGACATTATGGCAATGAACAAAAAACTAACACTAAATCCAGTATTAGTTAATGTAGGTTTTAAAACTTGACTTATAATCCTGTACTTTACGGAATGTAAATATAGAAAAGCACACACTGATACATATGTAGGAAGTAGTTGGTTATCTTGGTGTCACAAGAGTAGATAACGACATCCTCTTATATAATTTAATCAATTTTACTGAGGCTTTTTCAATAAACACAAAAATGTGTGGCCACCAACAAAAGGAGGTGATTTTGGAAAGACATCCCAAAAACAACAAAATACAAGTTTGTTAAACTCTATCGTGCGTTAGGTTCAGAATCGACGACACCCAAATAAAGAAAGGTTTTTTTCCACCCTATTTCCGCAGTAAACGGACAATTACAATTTAGATTTTTTTTTACTCACCTGCAGTTGCGAGGTGAAACACAAATATCAGCGAAAAGACAGAGTTCTTCATTTTATCCTGAAGAAAACATACTTTAAGCCAGAAGGGTTTCAAACTCGCGATTGTCGCGACTGGAAAACTGCGCAGTTTCTGAAGATCGTCAATGTGAAACTCTACAAACTAACCAATCAGAATTCAGAAATGAGACATCGTCACGAGTTGCTATGGATGAATAACTGTGAACTGCGCGAACAAAAACGAAACTGTAGCTAAAAACTGCTCTCACGGGTTATAATTGTTTCGCATCACACTCTAAATAACATTTGTAATAGTTTGAGGATGATTTCGAAAATCGTATAACGAATGGCTGTGACTGTTGTCCAAATTCGGTTCCATCCATTGAAAATAGTTTTGGGTGAAATTAAAATAATATATAAAAGTTTGAAGAATTAGTCTGTAAAGAACTATTCAATATAATAATAAACAATCATTATCTTGTGCAAATAAGCGTCATTTAAGAGGTTCAATAAAAATGTAGAGAAGCGGTCGACGCCTTGTTTCTGGGAAATCACGTGGTTGACAAACCAGGAGGTTGGGTTGTTGTCTAGTTTAAACTTTCTATTTATGATTTTCGGAAAAACACGACATAATTTATGAACTTTATAAACAAATTATAAACAAGGATTTTTTCTTATTACGTAGTAGTAACCGCAGCAGCAGTATTAGTTTTAGTTGTGCACTTTTCTTCACAAACACTTCATAGTTTCCTCAATGTTCCCTTATCTTGTCCTTATCTGACCTTTTAACGGTTATTCTGTTAACTGAAGCTTTTGCAGCCTCACGCACCACTGTCCTTTTAAAATGTCCTCTTTTGATTGAATTACACTTATAATTGACCGTTTATCATTATCACTGGCCTCAAAAATGAACAAAGTGTCAAATATAAAATGGCTGATTTTTGCGAGATAAACTCAGGCAGGAATGAAACCAGTCCAGCCCGAGTGGTGGATTATTGCTGGTCAGTGAGCGCCATCTACTGGCGAAACTGGAAAATATCCACGTGTCGGCTGAAATATGGCAACCAAGTTCCGGGTAAACGTTTTATCTGACTTTGTTTATTAATGTCTATTCATCTGTTCTTGTACGTTTGCTCAACGTCACTAATGTCGCCATTATTCTGAAAGTGTGATTAAATTTTGCTTTTTGCCTTTGCTTCTCTATGTTGCGTCGGTGCGCTTGAAAATGAAAGTGAAATAAACCAGGAACTGAGGGGAAAACCGACCGTTCGGAAGAAAAGCAGCAAGCTGGCAGCATTTTGCAACAGAAAGAAGATAGTTAATCATGACCTACTTCTCCACTATCTACAAACTGTCCCTGGTTGCAACAGTTTGCTTCATACAAGGTAAATTGGAACGCTTTGCAAATGTCTTGACACAACGCAGTGTATTCAGATATTTTAATAATTCTGTAACCATCGTGTACAGTTGACGGCAGCCGCTGTCCGGTGTTGGAATGCTGGTTTGTTCAAGAGAAAGCAGGCCGAGGAGGAGGTCTAACTCCGGCTGTGAACCAGGAAAAATCCCTGCTTCACGTCAGCACCGGTGCACACAGTGGGTCCCGACCGGCTCCGTCTGACATCAACCCTGACAAGATCTACTTTGTTACTGGTGAGTTCAGAGAGCCACGACAAACAGAACCTTTACCTGTTTACACAATTTTATACGTAGTATACCTCAAGTGCAATATCTGCCCATGTGCAATATATTCAGAATTCATGTACAGCATGGAAATTGTGTATATATAGCATATAAGTATATATATAGGTTTTGACATATTTTTTCTTCTTGTTTGTTTCATTCTTGTTTCTATTTTTCTAAAGTCTTTTTCTAGTATTTATTTCTTGATCATATTCTATTCTATTCTATTCTATTCTATTCTATTCTATTCTATTCTGAGGTGTTTTACGAAGGTTTTCAGACAAGGATACACTTCTTAAGTTAACATTTGTTACCACATTTGTCCTCAGATCCAGCAGGCTCCTTCTGCCACCAGTCTCTGGACCCTCCCAGGGGCTCCATCAAGAAGCCCTCATGTGAGATCAACCCATTCCTGCCGTATCCCTCCTCCCTCAAATGGACCGCTTCGCTCACAGATTCCGAAAGGAGTCCACATTACTTGCAAGCTGATTGGTTTTCAATTTCCAGTCAGGGCATCAATAACGAGATGGCCATCTCCAGTATCTTGCGCGCTCCCACGGCGTCTAAAGAGCTCAGCGGTAATCAGTGATGTCACATATCACGTGCACTAATGAGCTCTGCTGAATTCTTTGCTACCTTGGTGAATTTTTCCTCTCTCCTCTTCCTGCAGTGATCCTTAGCATGACCACTAAAACAGTTTCAATCCAGTCCAGACTGGGGGAACCAGTGCGGCTGGATTGTAACTTCTGGGTCGACCCCTCCTCACCGGTATCCGGGTCCGGGTTTGCTGTTGAGTGGCGCTACCAGTTCAGAGGCAAAGGCCGAGTGGTTCTGGCTTACGATGGCAAGACGGACCACCTAACTGAGCAAGATGAAGGGGCCACTCTGGACTTTGATGCGCTGCACCAGCGAGGGAATGCATCCCTAATCCTGCAGAAAGCTGAAGTCCGTCACACTGGGTTGTATATTTGTACGGTTTACCTGCCGCATCTTGCTGCTCAGGTGACAATGGATCTCGAGATTGTAGGTGAGGGGCAGAGTTGTTAACAATTTGTTCAATGTAAGATGGAATTATGTCCTGGAAAACAGAAAAAAACCCCACTGCCAATTAGAATTGGGCTGAAAGTCTTTAAATGTGTCGTGTTCTTTGTCTCCCTCTGCTCAGAGCCTCCATCCCTCTCCATCCACCCATCCCCATTGCCCCTCACTGTGCCTGGACAGATGTTAACTGTTCAGTGTGATGCGTCTGGCTTCGCTCCCCTCTCCCTGGAACTGAGCTGGCAGTACAAAGATGTCAACGGGAAGGCCAGATATTTGGGATCAGGCAGCGTGACTGGCCACAGGCAGGCCTGGGATGGAACCTATAGCCAGAGCAGCCGGCTGGAGCTTGATACCAGCAGCGTAGACCTGAGCGGAGGAGGAGAGCTCACCTGTGTGGCTGATCACCTTGGTGGTACACGGCAAGCCAACGTGACTCTCAATATGCTGGGTAATGATATTTACCCTTCGGGCCAGTGCACTCACACTATACGATGACTCTGGTTTGACAGATTCACACAGAAAGCTAATGAAGATTTTATATATACTGCACTCAACAACTAAATCTGTGTACCAAAGAGCTTATTTTTGATTTTTGTCTCTTTTAGGGTTTAGTACTCCCACTATTGAGGACTCAATGGCCATGGTTGGTGTAGCACTAGTGCTGTATCTTCTTATCAAACTCATCTCATGGACCTTCACCCGCTCAGGTATTAAATTGCCCGGAAACAAAATGTAATAATGCTGCAACAACAACAACAACAACAACAAAAGATAGTATAAATGATGTGACTTTTTGTCTTTTGTTTCACTTCATGGCTCAGGCTCAGGTGAAGCTGAGAAACAAGAAAAGGTAATGTTATTTATTGATTAATAAAAACGATTCTAAATATCAAATATCTTATAAGTATATTAAGTGCATTGTCTCTGTGTCTATTTTGTCTGTCATCCTGCCACTGCTTCTGTATGTTTTTCTTACATTCTTTTATAACATGCTCTTCTTACAGAAAGACAAGTAAAGAAGAAAGATGACCTGCAGGAGTGACACCGAACCAACAAACATTCTGGCTTCACAACTTTAACTGGTTTTCAGGATGGTGGTCAAACGTTTCTGTTCAACCATCAAAGCTTTTGGTTTTGTAGAAGTGCACAAAGTCAGATTAAGATGAAGCACCTTTTTTGTTCTTCTTTTTTTTTTTTTTTTTTGGCAATCTCAACTCTCCAAAAGGAATCACTACAAAATCTTGTCATAGTTGTGAAATATGAAGTTGTACATATTCCCTTCATTTGAAAAAAAATTTTTTTTTTCACTTTCACCTTTTTAGAAGTTGTTTGTACATCAGAAATAGTGGTTTATTTGAAACATGTAGTGAATATTACAGTTTTTTTTGGTCATCCCAAACAGGGGTGGCACTTAGGGTGACATTTTGTTAATTGATAATATGTCTACACAAGAAGCCTAATTTTGTGTTTTAATGTGCTGAGAATGATTGAAGTTACATGAAGTTACATAATAAAATAAATTAAAGTTTATTTCATTTATTGCGCGTTTCCGGTGTGATGGATGCTTTTAAACTGAACAGGAAGGGATTTGTCAACTGGAGCGTGTCAGCAAATGACAGACAGAGGTGGTCAGCCAATGACAGACGACTTTACTCTACCAATGTCGACCAATCAGAAACACTGGTCTTGTGTAGACATACAGTCACTACGGCGCGCGACGTACTAGCAAGGTAAGCATTGTAGTAATTGTAAATGGAAGTGTAGGATCATAAAATAACAGATTAAAGTATTGTTGGGGATTTACTTATTCCTCAATATTTTCTGTTATAAATGGCTTGCAGGCAGTTTTGTTTTCTCAACTCGGCTCACCAACCGTTTAGTAGCTGTTAAGTGCTAATATAGGCTAACGCGCAAGGAAATTTGATGAGACGTCGTGGACTTTTTTTGTGACGACAAACATCTTTTAAAGGAGACATCGGTGTATGTGTGAGTATTTTGTCTTGTGTGACAGTCCAAATCTTTGTTTTTACAGCGCTTTTTGAGAGTTGTGTAGGTAACTTCTCGGGTTGTTGGTGTAACAGTTGTACTAATAGAAGCTATCGCAGATTTTACTTCCTTATTACTTTCAACCGTGTTTAGATCAATTTTAATATGAATTAATGGATGATTTAAACATAGTCATAAAATTGTAGCCCCCTTTAAATATAACTGTTTTAACTTTGGTGTTACGTAAAGGGGATAGAAACCATATACCGGAAATTCTAACAAAATAACAATGTGTTTATATCAAACGTCCTGAAGTCAGCGTTAAATATAAGAATATCCTGAAATTACTGTTTAAAAATCGGATGGGATGGGATTGAAGTGGAATTCACTCAGGAATGGGATGAATATCCTGAAGTCAGGGTTTATTTTATGTAAATAAATGGCCCAACACAGACGGAACACCTCTTCAGGACAGGTCTCGGCAGTTCACCTGCACCTGAAAGAAAGTGGACACTCCTTTGAGGACAGTCAAGTTCGTACTGGCCAGAGAAGATCGCTGGGTTGAGAAGGGTGTGGGAAAACCCATCTTTAAACAGAGGTGGTGGACTCAGGCACGTTCTATCACCCACGTACAATGTAGTCCTCCACTCTTTCTGTCAACAATCCAAACGTTCACGAGACCTGGTGGCTCATTACCGTGTGACCCAGCAGCCAAAGGGGAAGCACCCAAACTGAAAGTGGGTCAACGACCCTGCCACCGACTCTCAGGTGACCACCCAGATCATGAGCATGCTCATGGTCCACAAGGGCTATATTTTCCAGCTCTGCTCCCAGCGAGCTCAGAACTGAAGAAGCCTTCTGGAGAGAAGGCGAAAATGTCTTCAAGGAAACCCTTAACAAGTCCACTTGCACGCAGAGATCAACCTCGGATAACTATGACCTGGATGATTAAGAACCTACACCAACATCTTTATATTATGGAATTTTCGAAAGTCAGTGTTTAAATTAAAATTGCTTTTTATCATGGAAAATATAATGGAATCTCCCCTGTAGTTCTGGAATACATTTGAAAACCATAATATCAGCATTTTGTTACTCAAATTATAGGATAAGGTAAGCAAAGCTTACGGGCATGGTATTTCTTATTGCTAATATTCATATTTATCACTGCTTTAGTTTTAATTCTTCTCTTTCAGTTGTCCTGTTTCTCACCATCACTGTATTTTTCAAGGACAGAAATCATCATCTTCACCACCATTTTTTGATGGCGGTGGCACCCGCCTCGTTGGCAGATGCGATCATCGTCCTCGATGTGGATGATGATGAAGACGAGAGCCGCAATGCTTCCTGCTCCAGCTCCACGTCATTCCTTCCGCCTCAGGCAAAAGAAGTCTTCCAGCCTCAAGCTCAGCAGCCCGTCTCCTCTCACATTACACAGTCGCCTTTTGTTTCAAACAGAAAGGATGCTCATGTTTTGCAGGCAGAGAATGAGAGGCTGTTTGTGGAGGTGAGCTAAATTCTAATATAATTATTAGAATGATTAATATTCAAAATAATCAGGGTTTTTATTATAGAATAAAAACACACTACTCTTTGTGTTGTTGCCTGTTAAATCTACTTCCATCGTTCTCTTTCTTCCTAGTTTGTGGATCACTGTTTGGCTGACACCAAGGACTGCCCAGAGGTCTTGGACTACCTGAAAACCAGGCACACCAAGGCCTCTCCTGAATATCTCTCATCTGTAGAGTTTAGAAACACACTAGGACACTGTTTGACTCGCGCTCAGGCACAACGATCCAAGACGTTTGTCTACATTAATGAACTGTGCACTGTACTCAAGCAGCATGCAGCTAAGAGGAGGCAAGTTATCTCTAAAGTTGAGCCCGATTCCTCCACCACAGCATCGGTTGCGTTCCCGTCTACCTCACCGTTGCTCATAAGCAGTGACGCTGAATTGAAAGCAGAGGGTGATGGGGTGAAGGTAGCAGCAGAGCACGCACCGCTTTCCCCCTCAGGGCAGAACAGGGAAGATGGAACTGAGGAAAATGAAACGGATAAAAAGAAAAGGAAAGCCTCCAGGAAACAGGTTAGTGTTTACGCTGCTTCAGGTCATTTGACTGCTATTAAACAGACATTTAGTGCTAAACATTGGCTGGTTCCTGCTGGTAAACTTAGCCTGATCCTATTCAGATAAAATAGAAATAAAACCTGTTGGAGTTTCTGACGTTCAATTACCAGTAAATATTTTTCAGCCGAGGTTTTCAAGCAAACCAACTTTGTTGTTCTTCGTTTCTGACTCTCTTCACAGATAGCGTACCTTGAGAACCTGCTAAAGATGTACAACGACGAGATCCACCGGCTGCAGAAGTCTGAGCTGAGTCTGGAGGACCTGGGTTCAGAGGATTCTTTATTCATCCAGGAGAGCAAGCTGAAGCGCAAGGTCAGTCCGGAGGATATCAACGAGGGGGAAAGCAGAAAAGGTGTTTTTGCCGCAGGTTGTTCCACATCGTTCTTTTTTCTTCCATCCTTTTCAGTTAATGAAGATTTATGAGAAGTTGTGTGAGCTGAAAGGCTGCAGCACGCTCACAGGCAGAGTAATCGAGCACAGAATCACCTACAGCAGCACTCGCTATCCTGAGATCAACAAGCGGGTGGGTGTCTTTTTTAATCAAAATCTTCCCGACTGTCGAGAGGAGGGGCAGCATATACGGATATATATGTGGCTCCGTCATATTTATTGCATGTGGATGAGAGTTGTTTTTTCCTAATTACCCTCAGATCGAGCGGTTTATTAACAGTCCTGAGGCTCAGAAGAACCCTCCTGATTACCCAGACATCCTCCAGCAGATGCTCCGTGCAAATGAGCGCCACAACCTCTGCTTGAGCAGAAAGCAGCTGATCCAGATGGCCAAGGAGGCTTTCCGGGAGGTGGGGACCCGCATACAGGACCGCCGTCACCTGGACCTGGTCTACAACTTTGGCTCGCACCTCACAGACCCCTACAAGCCTGGTAAGGCAGGAAACTCCTCCTTCAGAGGAGCTCAGCCGAGGTTTCTCATCTGGAAAAACTAAAATTACGCCTCTTACTCCTGGACTGTCGTTAGTAAGCAGTGCAAAGGTTTCCCAACTACTGTATGCACTAGAACAGTTTTCCTTCACGTTTATTCAACGCCTCCTGGATTTTGTGATTTATTCTTTATTTATTCTTTATTCTTCCAGCTAATGTCTCAGTTTGTGTCGTTGCCTCCTTGATTCTCCCCCGCAGCCACCGACCCCGCCCTCGTGGACACCTCACTGCTGCGGAAGCTGCGGTCAAACAGAGAGGTTGCCGTGTCCCGTCTGGAGGAGGTCATCTCCAAATATGCTGTCAAGCAGGAAGACACGGAGGAGCTGGAGAGGATAAAACGGCAGGAGAAAAAGGGAAAAGGGGTACGATGGCATCTGTCATCTTCTGCCCTCAGTTCATGGTTTTCATTACGGATGGAGAACTAGAGCATTCCAGAAGTTCAGTCTGACCTCGAGCCTTTCATTTTCAGGATTCCAAACCTGAGAAGGAAGAAAAAAAAGAGGTGAATGGAGTGGAGGAGCAGGAGGAGGAGGAAGAAGAGGAAGATGAGGAAGATGATGAAGAGGAAGAAGATGACTCTTCAGATCCAGACATTGAAGAAGAGATCCAGGCCAGCACTCAGCAGGATGGACCAGGTTAAGCTCGCTTCAAATAAGATGAACGTTAAATCCAGATTTCCTGCTGATGTTTTGGGTCTCTGCAGATGAGGACCATGAGGACCATGAGGACGCTGATGAGAACGGCACCGATCAGGTGTGCAACGGGAGCAACAAGGACAACCATGCCGGCGAGGCCTTGGGAAATGCTTCTGCAGGGGAGGAAGAGAGCCTTCCCGATGAAGACGAGGAGCCTGCGACCAGCGGAGTCAGCCCTCTGTCCAGCGACAGCAAGTCCCAGAAGTCCCCGCTGTCAGACGTCCCCTCGCCCGGACGCAGTCCTGTCCACCCCGAGTCCACGCAGACTGATGAACAGGAGCCACCGTCCGACAGGGAGGTGGTGGCTCCAGAGGAGCCCGTGGAGCCCCACAATCCCAGTCCAGGTGTCGCCGCGGTAACCAAGGACGGGCCACCTCTGGCCCTCTCACCAGGGCTGATTTTGGATGAAGGCTGCGGGCAGATGTGCAACGGTACGTCACCGCCTCCCAGCCCCAGAGTGACCCGGAGCCACAAGAGGAAGAGGGGGAGGGACTCCCCACACAGCCCCCCCACTGCGGACACAGTCCAGGACAGGTGAGATCGGTGCTGTTACGCTAGCAGAGGAGTGGTTTGACTCCTGCCTGATCCTGTCCCCAACCTTTGTTAGCGAGCTGGAGTTCCCCTTGGATATGGGTGAGACCTGCAGCAGTCCTCCACGCCAGGTGGACTCCACCCAAGCCAACGCAGCAGGTTCCCAGCTGACTCCGCCTCCGAAGAAAAACAAGGTGAGAAGAAGGAGCGGTGAACTAAAATAGATCCGAGGGGCACGCCCGTGGCCGTGTTGACAGCATCTGCACCTCCGCTTGGTTCTTTTATGTCGTTGGTTTTGCATCTTGACCTCTGCTTTCAAATGTGCGCAGCCTGACGCGGTTTTCCTTCCTGACTGCTGTACCGCCTGTGTTGCAGGTCAACGTGGGGACTCAGTGTGACCCAGAAGAGGTCATCATCCTCTCAGACTCTGAATGATGGTCCTTTCACACGTCACTGTCAGGATTTCTCACCCTTCATCGTCGTTTTGGAAAAGGAGACAATGTGTTAAGTCACCGGCGTTAAAATCATGAACTGAGAGGAGGAAAGGTGTGGAGGCAGGACGGGACATGACCCCTGAAAGCTCAACGCTTTGGAAAGCTCTGATCTCCATGCGGGAAGCATCCGGACTGAGTTTTCCCCTGAACCCAGAGCTGAAAATAGGTCCCCTCAGCTGTTGGTGGGGGGTGGGTGGGGGAGCCAGTGCCTCCACTCTGAACTGATCTGTGCTGTAAAACCACAGTTACAGCAGGCGCTGAGTTTGGTTTTTAAGACTTGGAGGGGTGAGGGCTCTGCTGGGCCACCACCAGTGGGTTTGTATTTTTATATCTTGGTATATTAACATTTTGTAGAAAGGTCAGTCTGTCTTCTGAAGCGGCTGTGTTTAGTGATCTGATGGGTTGTTTGTGTCTGTAGAAGCATAGGTTACAGTCCTGCTAACGGAGGTTTTGTTTTTTTAAGGATATTTTTATTTTTGCTGGGTTGTTTTTTTTTTTTTGGTTTTTGGCAGGTTTGGGTTCCAGGTTAGCTTTAATAATTCCTGGATGGACATGAGGAAGAGGAAGCACAAAAGAGCATTACCACACAGTTCATTCTAAGATGTTATGATTGCAAACCACATGCTGATACTGCAGAAATATGTTCTACTAAACATGAAAATGTTTCATATGCTGCCAATCCAAGGACATTAAAATGTGTTTCACATCAGCAATTTCCTCTAATTACGCGTTGGGTCACTTTTTTAGAGTCATTGCTTATTTCTTATTAAATGCAACATGCCCCATGTGTGCTTTTATGTTGCTTTTATTTATTAAATTGTAGGATTTCAATCTTTTTCATCCACTGCAGCCGAATCTCAAACCATCGTTGTTAAACAATCGTCATCAATTTGGTACAACTGGAATTTTTTTACAGATCTGGAGCCCAAAGGACCATTTCTAACGAGCAAAATCCGGATTTCTTTTTGTTCCAGTTGCTTGTTTACAATTTTAACTGCACGACAGGGTTTACAGCAGTGAAAGTTAGATGGATTTTAAGAGTTTTAGATTTCTTTTTACCTCACTGGTGCGTTTCTGCTTCCTATTTAAAAAAAAAACTAAGGCAAATGTATATTTTTTACTGTTTCTTTTCTACAATGTAAAGCTGGAACAGAGTTATTGCGGCAGCAAACTTGTCTGCCAAAGTGTTGCATCTTTCACTGTGAAGTTTTTTTTGTATTTGATGAAATAAATTCTACTTTTCTAAATAAAAGCTTTGTTGCTGGTCTGCTTGCTGGAGTTAATTTTGCTGAGTGAACGTTCTTTGTAAAGCCTGATGACTTACAGAGAGAATTAAAGGCAACCAAACCCAGAATAATTCAGAATACTTCCAGGAAGTTTTATTTATGTATTTGACACACTTTAGCCATAATAGTATAAGCTACCACTCTGCCAACAAGGACAAACCTCAGCATATTAACCTATTTTACCCACCATAAACAAACGTACCAGAGGACTATTGGACATCGTCCTGCAGACGGCTGAACTCTTCCACAGATTCTGCTTCAAAAGTTACTGAGCAAACGTGCACTGACCTGATGAGTCTCATCACTCCACGTCTGTGCTAACTGACCCATTGAGGAGGTGGAGGCGGAACTGCGAATGGAGCTGCCTGAATGCCTGAAAACCATCCCCCAGGAGGATAGCGCCCAGGCTGGGACCAGGCGAGGGAGGCAGTTCCACCTCCTGCTGGTGACACTTGTTCAAAGCTCAGGTGCAGCTCGTACAAACGCACCATCAACACCACATTGTTCAGGAAGGGAGGGTGACATCCAAGCGGAGGCGCCCTGCACTAATGGACCTCCAACAAAAGTCCTGACTCAGACGCAGTGGCATAAAATAGGCGCAGACACATCCACACATCTAGTAGGTCACCTTCAAGGTCACATCCCAGGAAACCTGATCCAAATCATGCAGTGATTGAACCAAAAAGGCAGTGATTGACCCGAGAAGGTGGAGCCGCAAACCTAGTTAGACCTAGTTGGATGCAGGAAAACCATCACGCAGGAGGATGGCAACAACTGCCACTCCAGACGAGAGAGAGGACAAAATCTAGACCAATGGAAATCAAGATATGGACGACTGAAGACTGAAGAAACCCTGTGGTGATAAAGCGGAGATTTCTACTGAGAGATGCCGGCAGGAGAGCGACCTTCTCTGCAGCCCTGCCCGGCTGGACTGTGGATACCTTGCGGTGTTAACTAAGCAGTCCATGCTGAGCAGGGGGTGAGTATGCGGCCCCCCGTGTCCGACTATAGGACAGCACTGCGGGTGTGGTGGTTCTGGGCGTCAGAACCTTAAACGTGGCCCAGTCTTCTACGGGGACTAGCCTCACTCATGCACCAGCACATTTTGCACGACTCACGTTGATAATCGGCAGCACCACCTTTAAAACTCTGATTGGGCGTCCTTCAAATTGTCACTTGCCCCTAAATTTCCGTCCCTCAGTCTAAGTTAGAGACTGAGCCTTGGACGCACCGGGACCTAGTTGCTCTCTATGGAATAATATTAAAACTCTCTAAAAATCCAAGATCTTAAAAAACAAGGGGCTAGTGTAGTGCAGGACGAGACGAGACACACTGTGAAGGCGGCACATCTTGGACTGGACCTTCCTCGAGTGACGGTGTCTTCAAATAATTGGTTGAGCAGTTGAAGACGTCAAGAGGCGCAACTGAGGATGTGTCTCATAACTCCTTGAACCCAGCTGTGTCAGTCTTTACTGTTTCTAACCTCGCCCCAGGTACCTGACCCTAACCTTAGCCATCCTCATCTTAAAGCCTGACCCGAACCTTAACCATCCTCATCTTAAAGCCTGACCCGAACCTTAACCATCCTCATCTTAAAGCCTGACCCTAACCTTTCACCATCCTCATCTTAAAG
>BJFM01002859.1:14328-49609 GCA_016586285.1 Arothron firmamentum
TAAAGCCTGACCCGAACCACTCCTTCAACCCTCCTTCAACCCTAATTCTCTCACCCTAAACCTTAAAAATATTTCTCAACCCAGCTGTCTTTTCAACACTCACAGAAGGTAAATTCATCACAATGCTGAATATTTTCTCAGTTGATTTTGATATGTTGTTATTATCCAGCTCCTTAGAAACACGTGGAAATACTGTACTTAGCCAATTAAAGTATTTTGCGTATAGACAACTAAGGTGAAAATCAAATTCTGTAAGTGTATAAACACCGCCCCCGTGTGGACAAATGAAGCGTTGCTGGAATCATGGATTTTTATTTCTTTACGTTTAAATTTAAAACAGAAATCTTGAAGCAAACGAAAATAAGATCATTCTATTTCTCCTTTGGCTATTAGATACATCACAGTATCATGCCCAGCCTTGAGTAAACAGTTGACTGAAAGTTTTTAATGAAATGCCTGCAGGGTCGGACTGGTTTTACTTTAACTGGTTTGTTTTGTGGGTTTTCTGGTGCATTTAGAGCAGGGGCGTCGGAACCCAGCCCTCAGGGGCCACATTCCTGTCGGGTCTCGGGGTTCTGACGACGTTGATTTAGAAGGATTCAGAGGGAAACGTTCCCAAATGCAAAAATGGATGAGTTTATTTTTAATCATGAAGCTGGCAACAACCTCATGCTCAAGAACACTTGAGGGTTTTTTTTGGATCTGCTGCTGTAATCCAGCATTTACCAGATATGTCCAAGAAAAACCACAAAAAAGCAAATGTATTCCTATGATAATAATAATATATCATTTATTTTTGTTTAATATTGTAAATTCAGATTATAACTGAATTAATTAGTGTTAAATGAATACTCTGTTAAACAGCTGAAGCTGCCTGTTGTGTGTGAAATAAGTTAGATAATCCTGCAACATTACAGCAGAATGTTGGACTAGTTTGTGAAACAGCTGCTGAAATGAGCAAATAAAGTGGTTCAAGTTTCTGTACTTACAGAGTCAACAAAGACCTGAGGAAGAGCAGGAACTGGAAAGGCAGCAGCAGGAGCAGAAGGGACGTTTGCGTCTACGGTTGTGCAGGTTTTTGTTTTTTTCTTTGATATATGACAATAAAACATTTCTTGTACTCTACTGCGACTATATTTGTGCCTCTGAGGGAGTCTGCAAAACAGTTTTATTGTTGGATTCCTCACCAGGCCTCCGCACAGCGTAAACACAGCTTTCAACATGACAGACTGAACAAATGCTTCACTTTCTGATGGTCACTTTCTCTTCTAAAGGCAGTAAATGTAACTGGGATGAGCACGACCACGGCTCTGTTTCAGAAGCTTGACGGCACAACAGGTGACACCATTCCCAAAGTCCTGACCTCACACACACACACACACACACACACACACACACACACACACACACCAGACGACTGGCTTTAAGTCACGCTACTCTCGTTCACGCCAACCTCACACTCGTCGTCGTCACACACGCCCCTGGTCACCCCCAGACCGCCGAACATCTGACCCGGGCTCTGAGAGACGCCTCCAGAGGCAGCTGCATTGCTGCTCAGGGCCGCTGCGCTACCGTGACTCCCACCTCCTGACGCCCCAATCTGGGGCGACAGAACGGAGAGGTGCGGCGAGGACGCAGATGCTCCACCTCTCCCTCCTCCTCCTCCTCCTCCTCCTCTCAGGATCGCCTGTCCTCCATCAGCTGCAGCCAGGAGGAGATGGTGAGAGGATATGAAATCCGGCCCATCCTCTCCTCCTCCTCCTCCTCTTCTGGCCTCGGCGCCGCTCCCGCCTTCGCTGCCCTCGCCCAGGCCGTCGCGCCTCTCACAGTGGGATCGGTGTCTCATGAAGCTGTCCCGCCACATGAACTTCTTGCCGCAGCTGAGGCAGTCGTACGGCTTGAGGCCCGTGTGCGTCTTCATGTGCTCCGTGAGGTGGTGCTTCATCTTGAACTTCTTGGCACAGACGGGGCAGTGGAAGGGCCGCAGGTCCAGGTGCATGTTAATGTGGCGGTCCCTCATGCTCTTATGAGTGAAGGTTTTTCCACAGTGACACATGAAAACTTTCCCCGAACCCCCGCCCGCGCCGTTACCGCCCCCGCCTCCAGCCGCCATCCCGCCGCCGTCCGGGCCGTCCATCCCCAAAGAGCCCTGTGCAGACATGTGAACCGCTCCGTGCTCCAGGCTGGGGTTCTTCACGGCTCCTCCTGCGACCATACCACCGCTCATCCCCAGGGGGGGTGTGGCGGAGTCCAGGGACAGCCCAGAGGCCTGGCTGTAGAGGACCACCTGGTTGCCCTGCATGTCCAGGGGGAAGAGCTGGGCCCGGGCGGCGGCGGCGCTCTGGGCTTGGCCCAGCAGCGTCGTGATGCTGCGTTTGGCGCTCTGGCTCTGGCCTGCTGAGGCCTCCTGGAGGTGCTGAGCTAAAGTCTGGTCTATCAAACTGCCTTCAAACCTGAGGTAGTCTTCTGAAGACCCACAGAAGTCCACCTGCAGACACAGCAGAGTTTCCTCACACACTGTTGCATCGACAACACAACCTTCTGCATCTTCACGTGCTCTAAACCCCTGGAGTCACCTGCGGGTCCATGTCGCTCTCGGACCGAGCCCCCAGCTCCCCCGAGAGGCTGCGGACGTTGGAGATGTTGAAGTCGGTCCTCTCCCTCTCTCTGACCAGCTCCAGCTCCCTCTCGTCCTCCTCCTCCTCCTCCTCTTCACCGCCCTCCTCCCCGGACACCACGATCAGGTCTTCATCGTCCACCCGCTCGCTTTTCACCACCACCCACTGTTTGCGGGGCATGATGCTGGGCTGGCTGTAGGTGGGGCGCTTGGGCTGCACCAACTCTTCGCCATCCTGGAGACGTTTTTAATGAAACCAACACCATCCTGGTCATTTGGACGTCCAAGGACGGATGTTTCTAATCTAATCCAGCTCCAAACTCACCTGGTATGAAGACACACCAAAGCTGTCGCTGACCCCGACCTCCTGATCTGGGGCAGAACTAGTCTTCTTCCTCCGCCCGCTGCCCCCTCCTCTTCTCCTCTTCCTTTGATGGTACAAGACCTCCTCTTCCCCCTCGGCATCCTCCTCCTCTTCCTCGTTGAGGAAGGCCTCCTCCCCTCCCGACGGGCCACAGTAGCTGGGAGTGAGGCTCGCCCCGCCTCCGTCCACGGAGGTCCCGGCCGTAGCCGCCCCACCTCCTCCGAAGCTGTTCCCATCCCGCGGGCTGAAGTAGTTGGTGCTGCTGGGCGACTGGCTCTCGCTGAGGGAGGGCCGGACAGGGGCGTGGCAGCCCTGCTGGAGCCCAGCGGACCCCGCAAGCTGGGCCCGGCCGCTGGCGTCGCCGCCTCCGGCCACGCCCTCCTGCACCGCGCCCCCTCCTCCGCCGCCGCCGCTGCCTCCAGCCGCCCGGCCCTCCTTCAGCAGCTCGGTGCACTTGTCCACGATGTGCCACATCTGCAGGACGCTGCCCACCGTGAGGTAGTTGACGATGTCGTCGCGCAGCATCCGCAGCTGCCCGGTGTAGGCGCAGCTCAGGACGCTCTCGAAGGCCAGCGGGTCCATCACTGCAGGGATGGACACTGTGGACATGTTCTTCAGTAGTACCTGAGGAGGATGCAGGATATTACAATTAAAAAATGAAGAAAACACTTAATTAGTTGATTTATGAGCCGCTCTGTGGGACATGGACTGAGCCTGGGGCCTCTGAGGCTGATGGCCGACCTGATCATGGAAGTAGGGTGAGGAGGCGGCCAGGACACAGCGGTGGGCTTTGAACACATGTCCCTGGACGTGGATGGAGAGGTCACAGAGCTGCCCTTCGACCCTCTGCCGGTTCAGGCTGTCCAGCACCGAGGCCTGGGTGCTGGGGAAGCACACCTGCACCACCGAGCCAGATGTGTCGCTGGGGGCCAAGCTGCTGCTACCCACTTCCACGGGCAGAGACTGCATCTGGGGGGAAACGGGCGAGTCAGCGAGCTCGAACAAGGAGCCTCCCCGGGTGGGTTGTTGTTGCTGTTGAATTCAGGGGGTTAAAAACGTCCACCAGTCTGTTCAGACATGGATTCACTGACGGAGCAGAACAGATCATTAGTGGAGGAGGTTCACAATAACGGACGTTTGGAATCGTAACACACGGGGAAAACAATGGAGTTTTAAGCCTTTTCTTTATACCACTGGCAGAAAAAAAAAGAATAAAAAGGCATCTTTGATGAGATTATTGGTCGAATCACGTGACCAGACTGTCATGGGACTCGTTTAGAAAATGCATGAGAGTTTAGATTTCCAGGACCTCTGAGCTTCAGGGTGAACTGGGGTTCTGGTGGCTGCAAACTCTTGACTGACTTCATAAATATTAGTTGTCTGATTTCTTTAAACGATCCAGAAGGGAAACGCACGCGCATATTTGCAGCTGGTTTTCAGCATGCAGATCATGCTGGTTTGGCAGGATTTATTTATTTATTTTAAATCTTATATGATTGTATGCTTTATAACTCCAGACTGACAGCAGCGGTTGTATAAAAAAATGGCTTTTTCTCAGAAAAGCAACCAACGCAATCAGGTGATTTGTGTTGTTGATGACCAGGGAAGCAGATGTGAGCCCGGCACTCCTGCGCTGCCGTGAGCATAATAACAGCTGCAGGATGAAGCCTGTGAGCGGGCGGAGGTGATGCGACCTGGCTGCTTTTGTCACGACTGGGTGCGATGAAGCGCAGCCGGCCGGGAGGCGTCCGTCACCGAGCAGCCGCCGCCGCCTTAGCCCGCTAGCTAGCTGCCATGGCCGGCTACAGAACGCACGAAGCGGCCGAGGTTCCACTCACCGCTTCAGTTGTCAGGACAGCCTTCAAAAGGACAGTCTTTGACCGAACTGACGGCGACGACTCCTGTCACCTTCCCCGGGATCATCTTTCTTTTTGGACAGGTTTCCTCCCATCAGATGTCTCCTGTAGCGGCAGACAGCGACACGTCACCTTTAAAAGGTTTCCAGACGAGCCAGACTTTGGCCGACAAAAATAACAAACTCAGCATTCCTGCTGTTATCACTAATTAGAAGACCTCAAAATATTAATAAATCAAAGGAATTTCTGCCCCACCAGGTCGTCATCGATTGCTTTGAAGGAACTTTAGATATATGTAGAAACAAGAATTTTGGTCCATTTGCAATTTTCATATTTAAAAACATTTTATTTAAAATAAAAAAGTAGCATACAGGGATATAATGGGCATGCGAGTCTTTCACCACTCTGAGCAGATGACAAAGCATTCAACAGCATGACTGAAATAAGGTAAAAGCATTGGGTTACTTCAACTGTACTTTTTTATTTTTTTTTTTATGCAAGTTTAATGTATCACGCTGTAACATGCTAAATTACAATATATATCATGTACACATATCAGGTTGTCTCTTTAAAATCTGGCTTTGGATGAATAACAGATAACTGAGTCATCTAAAAATGATCCAAATGCTTAAAAACACAGCTAAGCAACAGCCTGGTTCCCCATCGTCAAAGGAGGCCCTGAGGACGTAATCACCAGCTCTGTGGCGCTATTTCCTGTTAGCGCTTGCGGTTCCAATTACACAGTCATTCACCTAAAAAGCAAGCAAAGAAGCGTCATCATGACATGTTGGAACAAAGTGTAACAAATTAAGAGATGATACATCAGTTAGCATGGTTGGGGTCCAAGTGTTATCATTCTAAAACCAATGTTGTCATCTAGTCTGAGTTGATCTGAGTTCGCGGTGAGCTCAACATTCGCCCCAACTGACCTTGCTGGCGAAGCGCAGTGAGTTCAGAGTCTCCCCAAAGCTGTCCGGCTCTGGAGCGATGTTCACAAACATCAGGCTGGGACGGAAGAACAACCAAAAGAAAAGGCTCCATCACTGTGACATCGTGAGTTGTGACATACATGTTGATGGAAAACTCACGTTTTGCTGTTTCCTCCTAAGCACCCCTGCAGCAGGTACGTCAGCTTGGAGTTCCTGAACGGGACGTAGTTTTCCTGAAATACAAAGCAAGAACTTTCAAGTTTATCCAGAAAAAAAACACACACTCTGGTCATTAAAATAGGGTGGAAATAAAGCCCTCATCTCGAGCTGAACTCAGAACAGTTGATTTCATTTGAGGCACCTTGTTGGCCAGCGCACTTATGACGATGCCCAGGTTGGACAGGGAGCCGTTAATGGCCGTCATCTCCTTGAAACGGTCTCCCTGTGACTGACTCTTCAACATGCGCTCACTCCCCGCCAGGTCAACCAGACACAAGGTAGCTGCATGTTAAAAGAGAGGGGACACTTACAGACAACCCAGGCTATAGAACAGGACAGTCTGGATACTTCTACCCACACTTGCACTTGATGTCTCTGCCGGTGTTCACTCCCTCGATATCCAGCTGGAAGACCGAGTGGGAGCGAGAGGAGCGGTCGTTCTGGGCCGTCTGGGCTGTGGAGCGGTTTTGATTGGCCAAGGCGATCAGGCCTAGAACCTGGCGGTGAACGTCTGGGTCAGTGACTCTGCTTCAGAGTCGTGCTGTTTAACGTTTGCTCGTGCCGTACCTGATCCTCGTTGGCGACCTCCTTGTAGGTGAGGTTGGTGATGGTCACCTCGTTGTTGGCGGACTTTCGGATCTCGTGTTCAGGTCTCTTGGTGGCTCGTCCGGTGTAGAGGAGGTCGCGCAGAGACTCGTTGTATATTTCGACAAAGCTTGCAGTGAACTTGAACTGAGGAAAGCAGAACAGCATTTAGATTTCAACGTTCTGAGCAAACGGCTTCTGCTGAATACCGAGCTCGCTCCGTTCTCTGCGTCACATCATGTACTTACTTCCCAGCCCTGTGCTTCCAGTTTCTCTGCTGTTTTAAAGATCTGCTGCACGGCCCGGGGAATGACACCTCTGCTTTCGGTGAACTCATCTCCCTCCATTGTGTACGTCTTTCCACTTCCCGTTTGGCCGTATGCAAAGCAGCAGACGTTGTAACCATCCAGAGCGGACTGGACCAGCAGCGAGATCTCCTCAAAGATCTACAATCATAGCAATCAAATTTCATTTTCTGGCAGCAGATGAAATCAGAGTTGACTGATCGAAAATTGAGTGATTTTTCACCTCCTGTTGTGAGGCGGCAGAACCAAACACACGGTCAAAACTGAAGTTGTAATTCTTCTGGGTTTCTGTAGTTTTGCCTGTGTGAGACTGAAAAACACTCGGTTGGTTTTGTGAATTGCTTCTATGGTGATAAAAACAGGTCCCCCATTTCCTTTCCAACTTTGAGGGCTCTGACGTGCTCAGCGTTTCTCACCTCCTCTGTTTTCGCCAGCGTTATCAGCTTGTTGTCATTAGTAGGCAGCTGGATGTGTTTACTCACACTGCCATCCACAAGGGGGCGTACTCGGCAAAATACCCTGATATTGCCCTGTAGATAAAGATTAAGTAAATAAATATGGCAGCCCTGAGGGGCCCGGTCCCGTCCTCATGCAGCTGTGTGGAGCTGTCACCAGCCATCGACACCTGCCTTGAGCTCCTGGATGGTGTTGTGGAGGCGCCTGCGCTCCATTTCCCCGGTGTGAAGCTCGTCTTTCAGCTGGCTCACCGTCTCTTTGAGAGAGCAGATCTCTTCCTCCATCTCCCTGATGCTGCCCTGCTGGCGGGCCAAGGTCGACTCTTGCACAGAAAGTTTCATCTGGAGCGACAAGTCAGACGCAATATTAAAACATGAAAATTAGAGCAGAAGCCCATATAAAAGCATTTCTTGGCTGTCAGGCTCTACAGGAATTCAGATTTCCAAATAGGCCAATTTAATGGTATCAAGTCTAAACTACTGCTTGACGTAACTGTTAATGCTGCCCAGATTAGCAGACTCGGTACCTTAAGCGTTTCCAGCTCTGTCTCTTGGCTGTCTCGCAGGGTCTCCATGACCTTGTACTTGCCCTTCAAGTTCGACAGCTCTTTCTCAAGAGCCATTTTTTCACTTGAAACTGTTTCCAACTGATCACGGACCCCAGACAATGCCTGCAGCTCCTCCTCGTACGTTCTAAACACAAAAAGTGACATGTTTGTCTTCTAAGCAAACAAATCAGAGTGGCAACAGTTTGACATAACAAAGTTCTTTGATCCTGGTACCTGATCTGTCCTCTTTGCCTCTCCAGCTCTTTTTCCATCTCAGCCACTCTCGTTTGGCTCTGGACCATTGTGCCTTTCAGAACCTCGTTCTCCTGGTTTACAGATTTCACCTTGGTCTGGTAGTTCCGCATCTTCACCTCCATATCAGTGACCTTGCCCTTCAGGTCCCACGGTTTTCGTTTGTTCATCCCAGTCCCACCTGCAAACAACGGGATGAACTTAAAGAATTAGTGTCTGCAGGCTTCATTAACTGGAACGAAACTCACAGAACACATGACTATAGAAATAACATAAGAACTGCTAATTAAAATGATACATTTGTCAACGGTTCATGCTTTTAGACTGTAGCAAGAAACCAAGATACTTCACATCCCAACAGCAGTGTTTTTTTTTTTTTTTTAAACCTGTTTTCGCACCAGTTCCATTGGGCTGTGCCATGTTTCCTCCTTTTGCTACAGTCGAAGCCATTGTTGGTTTTAGAACACCTAATGAAACAGGAAAGATTAATCCATGAAAAACAGGACCAGAAGTCTGAAAACATGAAATCAACAGTTTGAAAACAGAATGATCCCTGCTCGTTAGCGCCTTCTCTCACCTCTGGAAGGGCCAGCAGCCACAGTGGCAGCTCCTACACCTCTGACTGGCTTAGCTGTGTGACACAAACAGGACAGACGAGAAAAAAGCAGTGAGCTAAAGGTCCGATTTCCAATAAACCCCGCTGTTGCCGAGCCTCTCTCTTTAGTGCACCACAGCTAACGTTTTGACATGCTTATTTGACATGCCATGATGCTTATTTGACCGAAGCATTTACGTACAGATGGCTGCTCGTGCTGCTGCAACTGGTGGCCTCTTGCTTCCAATGACTGTTGCTGCTGCAAATGCTTTCCCGGGCCCTGGGTCCTTACGGATCTTTTTCTGTAAACAACAATACCAGCAACATAAAACAAAATTGTGTTTTCTTGCAATACTCTTAACATGCATAATTGCTGGGTGGATAATAATACTTGATTATATGGACTCAATTTATTCATAGCAATGAACTGAGATACATACTGCAGACAGATGGACACACATTATAGATAAAAATTCAATCTGCTAATCAGTATTTGTACTAACCGGAGCAGGAGCATATTCTTGGGCATTCTCTGAGCTGCTACTTGGAAGCACCCTTTTGCTTGACATGACTGGCAAACGGGACATTTTTATTCTGGACAAACAGACAAAAATAAATAAATAAATAAATAAATAACAGTGATACATGGTTAATTACACAGCCACACCCACCCACACAAAATCACTCTTTATAAATGTACAGAGGTTAGATGTTATGTTTGACGACTTTTAAATGGCTTTTCTCCACTAATATCTGCGGGAAATGTTTGTAACATCTTAGTATTATGAGGTGTGAGTACTAAAGAATGCAGAGGTTAAACGCATGCTTAGTTTTGTTGAGAGACGGAAATGAATACGCAAAACTGGGGTTCCTTCAATGATGGAAAATGCTTCTTTTCAGTGGCTTTAAAACAATGTCAGCATTAACTGCACTATCTAAATTTACGCGGATGGCTGGAATCTCGTCAAGCATTTCTACTTTAGATTTTATTAACTTCATTCGAACATAAAAACAACTAGGAGTTTATTTAGTAGGGACAATAAAATAATTAAAGCAACAAAGAATAAAGTAATCGGTTTGGTTTTAGCTGCTAGACGCAATTTGAGTATGAAAAAGCTTCACAAACAAGCACGTATCTATACACATCTTTTTACTAACATTGTTAGAATCTAAAATAAATATATTTTTAAAAATAACATCTTTTCATTTTGCACCGCATTACCTGCAAAATAAACCGAGTTTCTCCTGAAGTTACTAGTCTTTCTTCGTTCTCCGTCCGTTTGAATTTGAAATTTGATTGTTTTGGTGGCGTCTCCGAACGCGTTGTCGTGATTGGCTGCGCCGTTAAAACCCCGCCCTCCACACGCTGACGCAACAAAAAAGCGCCCAGTCCGGTATGGTCCGGAAGTAGGACTCCAATAATCTCCCAGGTTAATTTTTATTTTATTTTTTTGCTATTGTAGCATATAAAACGAGGAATTACTACAGATCCATACGTAATTTAAAACAAATGTTTACACGATGTTTACATGATTTGTTTAACCGATAATTTCAAAGAAGGAATTGCGCTACATATAACCACAGCGCCGCGGTGTGGTCTGTGATGGTAAGAGCACGTCAATACGAATAAAAATGTTTTAATTATGCAACGTTCTTTTACATTTTGATTGTATAATTTGAATGTTACCTCTTTACATGTTTAAAAAATACCACTTTAAACAATTAAAACATTTGTTATTGTTTTGCAATTATCTAATCTTTAAACAAATATTAAAAATAAGGTTCCTATCATTGTTAATTTAAAAAATAAATTTTTTCTCCATCATAAAATGCTGCCAAACTTTATTCTCCATAAAGGAAGAAACAGTCTGTTCAGATGAACAAGAGGTGTAACTGCATACAGTATGCAAGAGTGTAGCATAAGAGGGTCATTGATAACTGTATTAATATTGGGAGCATCAGTAATAACATTAACAAGAATATTGACAATGTGTTATTTTTTTTCATAAAAGAACACAACAAAATACAAGGAGTATACATGAGACAACCAGCCACAGGGAATGGCTGTTTCAGCCTTTTAATCAGATAGAGATAGTTTGTGCACGTACATGTGGCATTGGTGTCCCAGGTCACCTTCATCACACTTTTGTTTTTTTCAGGTTAATTGTAAATAGAACCTCAAATCTTTGTTAAAAGAATTGGGAAACACATTGTCAGTTTCATGATCTAAACTCACTTTATATTCTCATTGTTGCTAAGTGACAAGAACACTGGATATATGTCAAATTTGGTACCTGATAGCAAATAAATGTTTAGTTTGCTTTTGTGGAGCAGTAGTATGGTACAGATGCCTTAAAGGTGACCTGGGAGCAGTCGGTGATTTGGTATTTGTTCAGTTCAGTTTCCATAGATGCTTTGTACAGGTCATACTTCCCTTTAAAGATGAAAATGTGTCTTCTATCTATTTATGTACAGCATACTGCAATAATGCCTCAGGTCAATAATAATGTGGATAACAATTGCAATACAGTTATAATGAAATATGTATGGAAAAAAGCATTAAAAAACAAACATTGATAACAGTACCTGTCAATCATTTTATCACACAATCATTTTCCCAACAACTGCCTGAGGTCAGAATGCTGGGGCATCTTACTCAGTGGAGGAGAGTTTACCGTTGAACAGACCCAGAAAAACACTCCACCGGAACTTTTTTCCTTTCTCTTCCCTTAACATTCATGCACTCGCTCCACTTTCTCAGAGTTTGATCACGTGATCCTCTGTTGGTAGAAAAATACATACATATATCTAAAAAAAGTACAATGATCACAAACATAGGCATGAAGTACAAACTTCATCAAGTGCTTTTTTAATCACCAGATCAGCCCCAACCAGCCCTCCTCTGGTCTCTCTCTGCAGCAGACTTCAAATTTAGTGCATTCCCCAACCGCTGCTCGTCTTTTGTTAAACAGTTGGGGCTCCAGCAAAGAGCATGGCTCCACAAACTCTTTTTTTCTGAGTGAAGGTGGGCGTAAATAAAGACGTCATGATTTGACCGATGCACACGTTGAGACGCAGACGCGGGTCTCAGCCTGATGCTGCACTGGTGTTTTTGCTGAGGCATCAGTTCAGTTTCTTCTCAAGAAACGTTTCCTTTATATTTTGGCTTAAAATGAATAATGGTTCAAATGTGTGTTTTTTTTTTAGTTATTATTCTCTGGCACATGTGTGTTCAGGGAATAGTGCAAATTGATTATTGCAAACAGATATTTTACATCTTCATCCCCCTCTCATGCCAAAGGCAAACCACACAGGTGACAGAAGGCTGGACTTCTCAGCGAAATATGGCTGATTTTGAAAACACTTTTAGAAATTCCAATCTGATAAAAGGGCCCAAAGTGAACTCTGCTTATGTACTGGTTATATCACAAATTAAAAGAACATAATTCCAGGCTGAAGAATAAATTACAGAACTAAGAGAACGGTATCCTACATCAGTATTTCTCCTAAGAGGTGCTTGACAATGCTAAGCTCAGGAGTGGAGAAGCAGTTTGTAAAATATCTGTCCTATCAAGTAATTAAATGTAGTACTCAGTATTAAAGCTCCTTTGTAATGGCCCACAACCAGTTGGTGAAAACCAGTTTAACCCATTCAACATAACGTCACTAAATGAGGGTGAATGTAAACTTCACAGGTGAAATTCAGTTAACCGAATGATCTGACTGCAGCTAATGTTTCTCAGAAGACTCTAATACTGAATACTGATAAATTATGTTTATGGATATTTTTACACTGCAGATATGATTGGTGGGGTAACAAGGGTGGGAAGACGCCGTCTACGAGTTCATGTGCTCCACCTGGATTGCTGATGTGGAGACGGTGAGGCAGAGGTCTTTGTGGGTCACGGGCAGGTCTGCCACAGTGACTGGTTTGTACTGGATCTCACTGGCAGATACTGTTTTGTACTGGTGTAGGTCAAACGGGCATGAGACCACAGCTTCCGTGGGCTGCTGGTGCGACTGGTAGCTGCCTGGAGGTCCAGGGTTAGGGTTCTGGGTAGGATTATTGGGGTTGGTCTGACTCTGGAGCTGGCTTGCTCTGTCCCCGCCCGCCCCAGCAGCTCCTCTTCCTCGGCCACGTCCTCGGCCTCTGCCGCCTGGCGTGAGACCCTGAGCCTGCTGAGCAGCTACTGTTGCCGCCACCGTTAGCGGGTCGGGGTTGTGCTTCCTCATATGTTTCATTAGATACGTCTCCTGGAGTGGAGGAGAGAGTGGAGGAGACATGAGTGTACATGGCTGCTTTGCTGCTCTCAACTCTGGCGGAACAGAAAGAGTCTGAGTACCGAGGTGTACGATCTGTTGCAGAGGCCACAGGAGAACAGCTTGGCGTGTTTCACGGTGTGTGTGGACAGGTGCACCTCCAGGCTGGCAGCGTCTGTGTAACCACGGTTACAGTTTTGGCACTTGAATGGTTTGTCTTTGTTGTGCTGCCGACGGTGAGACTGTTGAAAGGGAAGAAAAATCGAGACGTTTACTGCACTACACTCATTTATGAATAATTAAAAAAAACAAAAAAACCCGTCATTGGTTGGTAACGAGGACGACTTTTACCTGCAGGTTGGACAACTGCGTGAATGACTTTTCACAGCCTGGATGGTTACACTTGTATGGCCGGTCACCAGTGTGTATCCTGAAAAATAACACACATCATTAGTGAACTACAAATGAAACGCAACTTCTAGGTTTTGTGTGCTCCTTTAAGGTCCCGTTTCCTAAGACAGCTGTCATGGTTTCTGATTTTTTTTAGTCTTTTAGACTTTCACAAAAGTCCAAATATAAACACCTCTGTGATGTTCTCACATGCTTTGTTCCTGAGCTGAAAAAGTGAAGGAAAGCCATAGACTAACTGGAGGAGTGTGCAGATCGCCAGATCTCAGTGACATTTAAGAGCATTCTGGAGGATCTGGAAGATCCCTGAGCTGATTTCAAATTTCAAATCCGTATTAAAGTGTAGATCAACTGAATATCTCCCAGATCAGCAACTTGTATTTAATTTGCAAACAACTACTATCAGAGCTTGGATGTCTCATGAATAGATAGAAGCTTGGGTGCTACCATACACACACGCACACGCATGCACGCAAACACACACACACACACACGCACACGCACACGCACGCACACACACACACACACACACACACACGCATTCAACCCCACAGAGCCCAACCCAGTACCGTGTGTGCTGCTGTAGGTGACTGAGCTGCCTGAATGTTTTCTGGCAGTAGGAACAGGTGTAGGGCTTGGCCCCGGTGTGGATTCGGATGTGCTGGGACAGGTAGCTGGAGTTGGCAAACGACTTGGAGCAGTGGGGACACTTGTGGGGCTTGGCCTCAGTGTGGTTTCTAACACGGCAAACCGGGATTGGAGGGATGAGGAGTCGGGGAGAGAGAAACACAGAAAGAGAAAGAGAGAGAGACACAGCGAGAGACTTTTAAGCTACAGCATGAGCAAATTCATGATGATCAAATCATGCGTTAACGTTAACATGATCACTTTCATTGATCACAGATTGACAGTGTGCTCTTTATGCTGCGTCTGAGTTGTGAAACCACAGAACAAAAACATACAGCAAGCACAGTCACGCTTTGCTCTTTCTCGCTCTCTTTCTCTCTCTCTCTCTCTTGCGTGCTTGCAGTCTCTCATTTTATGTGCAGTACTTTTAGTGGGGAGTGACCGTGTTGATGAATGTCTGGTTCTGCTGCAGCTGAATTTAAATGTTAGTTCAGAATGACCGGCAGACCAGCGAGGCACTTCTTCTCGATTGAAACGATGGGGTTGGTGCTCAGTGGTAACACAAATGAAAACATAAAGACGAACAAACAGGCAGCACAATGGACACTTTCATCAACCGCAAACAGACAAAAGTAACACCGGTAAAGGTAATTTTTGTAGCTTCTGACTCGGTAATAAGACAAAAGAGCGAACAAAAGAAGAAAAATGTTTTAAATTCATTTGACGAATATTTTCAAATACTGTCAGTATGGCCAGAATCAAAATATTTTCAATGAAACTTCACTTATATACTTTAAAAGTGATACCTGTGATAAATTTATCAGTAGAGTTGGTACCAGTTTGTCATTGAGTTTGTTGAGACGTGAGTTTTAGAAACCAAAAAAGCTTTAGAATATGGGGAAAACTTAAAGGATAACAGACTGAACCCAATATTTACTGGGTTTGTGGGGCAGAAATGTGGATCTGAACCAGCTTTCCACTGCTGTAACTATCCAAAACACCACATCATCCCATGCTTTTTCCATAGCAATCACCACAGAGGCTCACACATGCTCACCCAACAGAACTGCACCATCGAGCAGAGACTCACAGAACCACACAAACCAGTCAGGCCATTACCGTGTGTGCTGCTGCAGGTGACTGAGCTGCCTGAAGGTTTTCTGACAGTAGGTGCAGGTGTAGGGCTTGGCCCCGCTGTGGATGCGGATGTGCTGGGACAGGTAGCTGGAGTTGGCAAACGACTTTGAGCAGTGAGGGCACTTGTGGGGCTTGGCCTCGGTGTGGGACTTTGCGTGGATTTGCATGTCTGACTTACTGAAGAACGTTACTGCACACATCCGACACCTTATGAAAACGGAGAGTGACACAGAGAGAAAAGCATTAATGGCTCACAAAGTCATTTAAATTAAACCACACGTCAAGACTGTATTTAGGAAAACAACAGAAAGCAGATGAAAATTAACATATGTCACACATTCATACTAATAAACACAGCCAAAACGTATCTCGCAGAACATTGCCAAATTAATTTAAACTTTACTTTTTGGTTGATTTGAAAATGAGCCCAATTTTTGTCCTAAATTGAATAAAATGCTGTGAAAGCATAAAGATGATCCAGTCCTCTACTACCTGTAGGATTTGGGGCCATCTTTATTTGTGTGATCGTCCTCATCATTTGATAGGTCGTACGGGTCAGCAGTGTGATGCTGGAAGAGAATAACATTTAAATGGTGACATTCTGGATTATACACATACATGCATGTATGCACACACGCACACACACACACACACACACACACACACACACACACACACACACACACACACACACACACACACACACACACACACACACAAGCAAAAACACACACACAAAACATCGGCAAGCCTGACCTGGCCGCTAGCAGTGAGGTGTGCTAAGATTAATGCGTCACTTCCAGGAGGGAGAACCCCACTCACTCTGCCCATCATCTGTTTGCTTTTTCTGCCACGCTTTGATGGTGTTGGCATGACAACTGCAGGAGGGATAGCAATGTCATCCTTCTTGTCTGTGAGCAAAAAGGAAAGGTAAGAAAGGTAAGCCCAAATATGTCAGTTATGTCGGATGCACGGTCTTGCATATCTCCTATAGGCAGCACAAAAAATGGAAGAACAAGGAGGAACACTGTATGTGTGAGTATGGAGTCAACAATACAACAAAGGGACTAGTGGATTAAATCAATGGATATGTAAATAAAAGACAATTTCAAATCATTGGATATCATGCTTAAATTGAAAATTGAATGAATGTCAAAGGTTTGTGAGATGGTGCTTTGTTTGTTAATAGAAATTCTTCAGGGCATCCACAAAAAATTAGGAATATTAACACAGCAACTCGTGAAAAACTTTACTGCCAGTAGTCAGCAATGTTTTTTTGGATATTAGAATGAGTGAAAGTGGCTGGCCTTTACCTGTATTTGAGGGGTGCAGTGCAGACACTATCATGGTGGTGGCATTGTGGGGTCCAGTTACAAATGACTGCGTGGTTGCAGTGGGAACCAGTGTGCCTTGTGGGGTGGTGATCACTAACCCAGCTAAGAGGAAAAGAAAGACTATAACAGTGTGTGTAATGCACTGTCTAGATAACCTTCAGTGCAGGAACTGCCAAAATCTGAAGACAAGAACAAAACTTGCAAAAAAGCCTTCATGTGGAAGTCACAGCTGCGGCACAGTTAATCAATTCTGCATCTATCAGCACTATTATTAAAAGCAGAATGAGATTTTTTCATTAGACTGAGTCGCATTAAGATGATTGCACACTCAAACACTAGGAAGTTTCTTTTAATTCAATTTGGACACTTTTTAAAATGCTTTTGTCACGTACACGTATTTACATTAAAGAATTCACAAATGGTCAACATTCCTTCGTACTCCAACACTGCTGTGTTAGTCTGTCATTATGACATTCACAACCTAGTTTGTGGATGCAAATATTTTAGGTCAGCATTTAGTCTTGTGTTCCTGAATTTAGACATTTGTAGTTCAAGGGAGCACACAAAATGTGAGAGCGATATGGAAATGGTGCCAGACATGAGATGATGCCAGAAGGATAAAGGGCAGAAGAGGCGACTCACCCGCAGTCATGATACCCGTAGAGGGCACAGGCACAACGGTGATGTTCTGGGAGGTGTGTGACTGGTGCAGGTGTCCTCCAACCACACTCAAGGATGCACTGCCACTGTTGCTCCCACCACCGCCTCCTGCAGAACCCCCACTTCCTTCTTGTTTTGGGACCACGCGCACCCCGGCCCCTGCCTCCACTGATCCAGGAATGGCGAGCACAGCCGTGGGGTAATGGGGTGAGGAGGTGGATGATGCAGAGGAGTGGGGGAAGGAGGGTGCACTGGTCTTCTCTGGACCAAGCTGCTCCTTGGTTTTGTTCAGGAACATGGCGTTCTCCATCTATGTGATGATGAGTAGAGGGGCAGTTTGGTGGTAAAAGGAAGGAAAGGAAAAAGGTGAAGGAACAGAGCAGAAAGGAGGATGAGACATTTCAAAAAGATGGCAAGGCATGATGAGGTGAACAGGAGGATTGGAGGATGAAGATCAGAAATGGGGAAGTCGAGACCATTGGAAAAAAGAATGTGAAAAGTTCCCAAAACAGAAAAAAAGGCAGCACAGAATGTAAGACACAAAGTTATCGGTTGGGAGTAGGAGTCAAAGAGTCAGGGGTTCGGATGGATGTCATGTGATGAAGGGAGAAGAAAGTCAAAAAAGAAAGAAGTCAAGTAAGATGCAAAATGTTAACATAATCAGGGAGCAGAGTGGTTGAAGAGGTGAAACAGAAATGTTCATGTTATCAGATAAACTCGCAAACATCAGCACTCACATGAACAGAACTTGGTTGAGAGGCTGAGCGAGCATTATCTGATAGTGTTAATAACAATGTGAACAGGGTCAAATCACCGTCTGCTGACATGTAAGGTTTAACGTATGGCCACTGACAGCCAAACTGATCAGCCCTTCAGGGTATCTTTTGACATTGCACAGACCACTATACCATGTGAATTTCAAGACATTTCCAACAATAAGTTTGTCTCTACCTGTCCTTGTACAGTGGGGACGGGAGACCAAAAGTATGATGAGTTGAAAGGGGAATCGTCCATTATTTCTGTAATTAAAAAGCAACACACTTAGAAAACACCTGTCCTCCTCGTCATTTTGCCCTTCTTTTTATCTATCAGGTGAAACGAGACCATGCATGGCTGCGTTTCCATCATCTTAGTTTGTTTCCTTTCCACGTATCCTCTCCTCCATTAGATGACAGAGTGATCACATTTTTGCAGATCAGTGTAATCACACAAACCAGCAGCCTGCTTCTTATTGCATTTGTGGCAGGGTGTCTATTTTACATGCTACTTGACAAACCGCTGCTTTGTCCACAAGTATATTAAAAGCCATCGATCAAAACTGCCTTGTTGGAGGGATATGTGTTTAGATTTGTCCTCTAACACTTATTTTATCACTTAATCAGATTCAGAGGGGAGGATGTGAAAGGAATCAGGTAAAGATGTTTAAATCCGGGAGAGATGGACATAAAATAATCTGCAAAAGGATGGCAGAGGCAAGAAAACAAAAATATTGAGTTTGAAAGAGTTGCTGCCCATGCAAATCCTCTAAACAGCAGGAGCTGTAGCAGCAGATTGGCAGCAGCGAATAACAGCAGCATATTACTTGTTATTACAGACGTACCTAAATTTAATATAACTTCAATGTTTCGAAAATATCCTTTCCAAAAGCCTACTTTTATTTAAAGAAATTACTATCAGATTTAACTTGCAACTACAAGCCCGAAGGACTTAAGATATTTGGATTTTTAACATGCACTTAACCATTATCAAATATCTATATTTGATAAAAAAAAATAGTAAAAGGAGTCTATTGTTATCTGCAGATGATCTGAGGTTTTATTTTCTTTATGCATGTTAATGTTGATATTAATCTTTGCCACATTGCTTACATGCGTGTAATTACGTTACGTTAAGATGACATTAACGCTGCCTAAATTCTTAAACCCATTTAGAATTATTAACCTTAATACAACACAGAAAGACATTTGCAAAGATAATCCTACAACCAAAAGGGTGGTGTACTTCATGCAAAACATGGACAAAGCACCACTCGTGGCATGTTTTACATTTATTTCCACGAGCCAGTACGTCCCTTTGTGCTTGCATAACATCAAATAATAAAGATAACATTTAAGCTTAGGGGCGAAGTTAAATGATCCGAGAGCCATTTTTGACAAGGGGCACAAGCTGGCTCAAAAAGGTGGCAATGCTAGTTGGCGTTAGCAGGATATGAGACAACCTTATAAATGTGATTTTGTCGTTTAAGTAGTCAAACATCTTGATAGATAAGCGACCGGAGCTCCTCATAATTAGCTGCCAATCGCTGAAAGCGATGTCGGAGTTGTAAACAAACATGGCTAATGTTAGCTGATCAACGCAACAGTCCAAGGGGAGCTAGCTAACGTTAACTTGCCTCCATTAATTTTCTCCTTTTGTTCGCTGGCTTGCTCTAGCTACAAGCAGGCCTGTATATTCATATGATTTACGAGCCTGTCGCCTAATAAACACAAACACTCTGGCTCCCTGCGCCTCCATTCCTCACTCCCTGCTCATCTCGCAGAGTGAAAATAAAAAAAGAAAAAAAAGTCTCGAATAAAAAAAACGAGTAGAGAAAAAAAAAAGCGTCGACGCCGTTGCCTCTATGGGAGACGCAGCTTCATGCAGACTTCCGGCGGCTGGACGACAGACCTCTCAGACACACTGAAAATAAAAGATAATTAACAATCGACTTTTAACTCTTGTGTTAATTACCGGTGAATTCGACTCCCCGTCAACCCCCCCGGAGCTTCTTCGGGTCGGGACAGTTGGGAAACTTTGTCCAAATCCGACCCTCAAACCCGTCAAATATGCCGTTTTTTTCTTCGCTTTTTTTTTCTTTTTTTTCCCTCTCGAGCTCTCCTCGACAGTCGAGTCAGCGTGAAAATTGAGCGACAGCGTTTCCGCTCTCACGTTTCAAAATAAAATTCTAGTAGGGGGGAAAAATATCGCACTTAATATGATTAAAATGCATTGTTTATCTGATAAATGGTCAGTATAATATATGTGTATAAGGTATTGCTTTTACGGAGTATTTCTGATAAAATTTGCGCCAATAATTCAGTTCTTAATTTTCAATAAAATTAATTTCCTGTACTACTTTGGCTAAATGTGTCTAAATGACTATCATCTGACTTCCGGTGTGTTACCTATATCTACAATTTTATTTAGTTTCTATAAAAATATTTATAGTATTATGTTCCTCATAATTAATAACAATATTTTACAATGGTATATTTTACAATAATTAAGAAAATGTATATATTTTGTAATGTTCCCACATAGAAAACAAGCAGTTATATTATGAAATGCCCTAAACCACCAGACAATCACACATGGAACCTATACTTTCATCAGAGTAGAGTGCTGATATAGATTTAAGCTCTCTGAAGAGAAAGAGGAATAGACAGCATCGGATTTTCTGATTATGAGTTTATTGTGGTTATTAGAATAAGATTTTTTTAAATATCACATCAATAAATAAAGAAAACTAAAATACACTGACAAATTACAGAAATTAAATTTCTGATTTTAATACAGAATAGATAGATGTGCGGTGAGGCGTCTGGTGAGTTAGTTAATGTGTTAGTCATGACATTTGCTGCTAATAGTGCCAATTACATATACATTAAAGACACACTTTCTGTTTTATGCAGCTAACCAACACTAAGATTTTGTGACAAGGTTGTTGAATAAATATCAAGTAGAGGTTAAAATATAAGTTATCAAGGGGAAGATTGAACTCCATTTTCAGGAGCCGAGTGGGAATATCATCACTTGTTAATCGTATCAGTAGAAGGTTGAAGCTACAGCCTTTCGCCATGTAAACTCTTATTTTCAAAGCTGCTACATAATTGGCCATAGAAGCAAGCAGCACTATTTATTTAAGTAATTCTGTGGTAAAACAGAGTTGCTGGTCAGCAACATGTGAGAGAAACAGGATTACTGAGATTCAAATGGTTGCTTACAAATTTCCAAAATGATAAGTCAATACTCTCTAATCAGACGAGTGTAATTATGTAAAACAATCTAAACAGATGAAATAAAATCAGTCTGCAGTGCAGTCGGCTGCAGCAGTTTTGCAAATCACACACACCAGGTTGTGTCCTAGACTGGATTTGTGTTTCAAAATCCAAAAAATACCCTAAAAAATCCTCAATTTAAAGAAAACAACATACAGTTTAACTGTGGTTTAACACATAACAATAATCCTGTTCACACATGAAACCTGTTAGGATTGGGTTGCACAGTTTCCTTTTCAGGACAATGAAATTTGGTTTGCACATTTGTCATCCTCAAAACATCCAAAGATACATTTAAAAAAAAAAACATCGACAGTGCCGCTTTCCAGAGGTATTCAGTCAGCTTCTTGAGGTTGTTGACACCATTATGGGGTGTCAACGGTTTTACATAGGACAGTATAATGTTTAGAGAGGCAGCATTAGTAAATGTGAAGTATGTTTGTATGAAAAAAATTAAACATTAAGATGCACTTAAGGTTTTCCTGCAAGGAAGTGCACAGATCATTACACTGAAGGCGACACATCCGACAAGAACGGCAGAGACATTCGGCGTGAAGGAGACAGATGATAGAAAGAAGCACATCTAAATGTACACATTTAAGGCAAGAAAGTGGAAAAAAAATCCTAATTGCTGCTGATGATTTTTTAATTTTTTGATTCTAGCAGGTCAAGGACAAATTAAAGACAAGAAAATGGAGTTGGTGTCCCCCACGATGACAGGATGGTAGCAGAGGTATACAGGTGAGGTGAGAGAAGAAGAGGAAAAGGTGTTAGTGTTATTAGAGAGGCAGGAGGTCCAGGGAGCAGTCAGAAAGTGGGTCTGCCTGGTTACCACAGTCCAGCAGGGTCGCCTGCACGTCAGTTCACCTACACAAGAGGTGGGAGACAGGTTGAATGGAATAAAGAACACATATACTCTGTAAAGGATGTGCACACACCAAGGCGTTACCTGGGAGATGGAGACGCCCGTCAGTTTCTCCAAGGCCTCGGGGATGCGAGTCATCATGTCCAGAACCTCTCCTGACAGTTTGGCTGCCCCCACCTGTCCATCACCGCTGGACACCATGGTAACCTTACGGGCTTCACACAGGGGCTTGCTGATCTCCTCTGCCATCTGGTAGCGGAGGAGTATTTAAACAATCCATTTGAGTTATCAAACCCTTTAAATGAGATTTTAAAGCATGTGCAGAGGCACAAATTTGGGAGTGATATGCCGTGCACGCTGCAATCTAGTGTTTCTTACAAGAGGCAGTTTCTCCAGCAGCATGTCCACCATGGCTCCATCCTTGTACTGCTGGAACGCCTCCGCCTTCTTGGTCATCTGCTCCGCCTCTGCACGGCCCTTGGCCTCCACTGCAAATGCCTCAGCCTCACCTCTCATCTGAGGGGCACAGGCATTCACACTGTTAACAATGAATCCAGTAAATCCTCACATTTTAGTCAGTTATTATATGATTCATTCACCCTGATGGACTCTGCTTCAGCTTCTGCCTCCATGATCAACTTTAGACTGGACAGAGAGAGATCATCAGTCTTCAACTGAATTTAAAGGCTTTGAGCGTGATCGCGAGGGCTAACATATCTATAAGACCAGCACCGACTCACCGCTCAGCCTCGGCTAGCTTCTCCAGCCGGTACCTCTCGGCCTCTGCAGGCTTCATCACCCTGGCTTCCAGCTCTTTCTCCCTACGGGTGATCTCCTGCTCCTGCAGCGTGATCTGCTGCGTCCGCTCAACCACCAGCACTTGCATTTTCTCCTCCTCAATGCGCTGCTTGGTCTTTGCTACCTGGCAGTTGGGGATACCATTCAAGTTCCTTCAATTCATCTTCATGAGTTGCACCTGCAGTTTTAATCGCATTGGGGACTTAACGTTGACATGGACGTGTGAATACCTGCAGCTGATAGGCCATCTCCGACTCCGCCTTCTTCGTGTTGACTTCAATGTCGTAGGCGGCCTTCTTCAGCTCGTAGTCCCTCTGGGCCTTCGCCATGTAGATCTCATTCTTGTACTGAGCCGACACTTTCTCCTGCATGGCGTGAGCCTCCTGTGGTGCAGAAATAATAGAGGATGACACGAAAAGCGTTGGGCTCCGTCCACCGCCTCGAACAATATTAGTCTTGAAGGTTCAACAGGAAACGAGGCATCGTCTCTGCACAGAGTGTGTTTGCTTTGAAACGGAACACTTAAGATGAAGAATAGTCTCCTGTCTGTTGGAGACATCGTGTCTCACCCTGATCACAGCGTCTCTCTTGTTCTTGGCCTCTCCGATGCGAGCGTCTTTCTGGACCTGAGCCGTCCGAGCCTTCCCCAGGGAATGCAGATAATCCTGCGTTCCACAGTTTTATCATTAGTCCAGTTTTTTTTTTAAACTGTGTGTGAAAACGTGAAACTGTAGCACTGATTACAACACAAGTCGATAATGACAACATTAAAAATCAGTGGTGAAAACAAGAAGCAGCACTTAAAAATGCTTTAAAAGTAAAAAAAAATATAGGTTTGAGACAAGTTTGATGTAAAATATCACACAGCCTTAACATTTTGAACACCGCCGGTCTGCATGACTCTGCTTTGCAGATGTTTTGCTTTTAAAATTGGAATTACTCATCACCTGGTCATCGTGCACGTCTTTGAGCGTGTAGCTGACCACGCTGATGCCCATGTTGACGAGGTCAGAGGAAGCCACCTTAAAAACCTGCTCAGAGAACTTCTTCCTGTCTTTGTAGATCTCCTGCGAGGGGAAGACGTTGGTTTGGAATCAGTGCACGTTAGTGGAGTCTCACGTGCAGCGGTTGTGAATTCCACACTGAAACAGCCAACCTCGACGGTCAGGTGGGCGATGATGGCCCGCTGGTGGCCCTCCAGTGTTTCCAAGGCGATATGGGCAATCTCCCCTTCTGACTTGCCCATAAACATCTGGCAGGCTGCAGCCAGCATCTGTTTGTTCTGACCCTGAATCTTCATCTGTTGGAAACAGCAAGGGGTTTCCTTCATTCACCCAGAATCAGCCCACAGACTCTTTCATTGATACACGTTCACTGCTCCACTTCTAACATGCCCATGCTTTTATTTTCCTGTGTTTTTGGTTCTGTTTCCTGTGTTGCTGCTGCCTTTGCTTCCTGTGTCTCGGACTAATTGTGCACACCTGAACAGGACACTAATTTGATTGGGTGTCCTATTTAAGGCCAGGGTCCTCTGGGTCCCGGTGTTATAATGGTTGCCTCCAGCTGTTTCCCTGTGAGTACCCTTGATTGTGTTTTCTGTTTATTTTAACTCAGATGATCCAGCGCGTTTAGTTTGTTTCCCTGTTCATTTTGTCAATAAAGACTTTTTCTGCAACTGCTGGGAGTTCTGCCTCTGCTTGTGGGTCCAGACCCTGTTCCACTCGTAACAGTACTATGCTTCTGATCTAAAAAAATGTATGGCTGTCACTGTGAATCACACTGACCTGGGCAATTCCAGTAACAGAGATGGGGACCCCGTGGCGAGTGTAGACTTTATCGCTCTTCACGTTCAGAGTCAGAGTGTTGAGGGAAATCCTGGAGAAACGTCTGTCTTTTATAATCTGAACTTGCAGTGAAACTGTTTGTTTAAAAACAAGTGTAAGATAACAAAAGATCGTATTTCTTCCCTGAAAATCAGATGCAATGTCCTAAAATGTAGGTAATTACACACAGCTGTTACTAATACGTTTCAATTAATGAAAAAGATGGCGTCTAGTTTGAACCTCTCAGCCATTCTCAGGATTATACTGATGGAAAATATTTTAGTTTCCTAATTTAAATGCCAACCTCTGAATCTTCTGGATGCACGGGATGACAAACACTCGACCTCCTGCAATCATCAGTGGAGGAGAACGGCACAATCCTGCAGGAAATGAGACCAGGTACGTCCGAAAATCGGCTTGGACAAACTTCAGCGAATGTTTGATCTTGTGTGCATTTGTGTACTTTGACGTGTAGTGTGAGTGGCAATATACTGCTACAGACAATGAGGGGAACGGCCAGGACTTTACCTGACACCACCATAGCCTCGTTGGGACCACAGGTGTAAAACATGTCCGCAGATTCTTCCTCAGCCTGGAAACCTGAGACGTTCCAAAAAAAATAGCACATAAAATGAATCGAGGCAAATCGATAACTGAAACACAAATGTTCCTCTGCAAACCCGTGACTAATAAAAGCAAAGGGAGGGGGTGGTGACGCACAGCAGCAGACGTCAATTCTAATTTTCTGGGGGCTGCACAACGCGGCGCAATAACCGCGAAAGATGATGGTCCAGAGCCAGCAGAAAACACAAGAGCCGCGTTTAGAAATAGAAGCTTGACGACTGCTTGCGTCTATGTGTTAGACAACTATAAAAGGTGCAAACGAGCGCGCGCGTTTGCACCTTTTTCTGTTAACGGGTTCACAGAATGAAGAATATGCAGCCGTAAACCAGGCGCCCACTTACCGGTAAAAAGCTTAGGATTAAAACTACAAGCTATTCCAGTTAAAATTGTGTAATAATGATTGGTCCGATGTGATGGAGAGGATTAATTTTCTTCACCAGGTGTTATCCCAGATATCAACTGATGCGCACAGTAAACAGAACCGAACTGAAGCACTGCAGCTTACTGCGCATGTCCTGCACAATGTCGCCGTCTGGTGGCGCAGAGAGAAACTGCTCGGAGAACCAGCTCACCAGCGCTTCTGCACACATGTGCACGTCTGACACATTTGTTCAGAATCAAATCATGCACACTGGTAGTGCTAATTTTAGCAGCATTTTCATTTAAATTTTGATCGTATTCATGTGCAGTGGATATAAGAAATTCAGAGGAGATGCCCCTAAATTAAGAAAATAAGAACTTCATTAACATGGACTCATTTAAACTTTTTAAAATTGTTACATTTTAATCTTTAAGTTGTAATTCACTATCAGGCAGTCTGGTTCTAAATGAACTCCATACTGTAATTTAAAAAAATGTAAATCTTTTTATTTACCAATTTTTCTACTTCAAGAAATGCTAAAAGTCATTTATAAAACATCATTTTAAAGGTATTGTTTTTATTCTGTTCATGCATTGCTTTTATTCATGCAAAATTAATATCTTATTCTCTGTATTACGTGCACACTCAAAGCTTGTCTTTTACATGTTTAATAGTTTATTTAACAACTTTATATCTGGTCTGTACAGTACAAACAGTCAAAACAGCTGGATTAATCAACAGTGATGCTGACATGGAGACAAAGCGAAAGCACTTTACACTGCAGATGGATTCGCTTCAATCACAGATAACAGAGATAAATATCAATAAGGTTCCGTTTCAATAACTGACAAAGCTTCTTATCAGAGCTTAGATTTGATATAAAATCCGGTTTTTGACCTGGATCAGCGACTGAGGTCGTAGTTCCTCGCGAGTGTAAGCGTTTAATAACAGTCTGTGAATGCGTGAGATGCAAAGAGGCACGAATAGACTTACAGTACATGAGTTCAAACATCCACTACATCGATAACAACACACACACACACACTGGGACCAAACAACAGGAAAACAGATAAAGCAATAAAAAAAAGGTTATATGGTTCACAACAGTGCTTTTTATGCGTGTTGCAGAATGGCTGTGACGGAGTGAGGAGACAGATGTGACGATGGAGACGTCGTGTTCATTCTTCACAGAAAAATCAAGAATTTATGAGGTGGGTTCATCCACGCGCCAAAGCAAAACACCACATAACAAACTAGCAATACATATTACTCTGATAGAAAATAGATATTTACACTTGGATGCTTTCATCCTCTTATATTTGTAGGTTGAGGCGAGTGATTCACTTATTGGTTTCATCCTTTTAGAAAATGGAAGAAATAACTTTTTAAATTGGATATGAGGAGTCAAATCTTTAGATGTTGCCAACAAATTAGTAATGAGCACTGTGTGTTTCTGTAACCTTAGAGATTTCACATCACACATCAGTATTTGTACATTTGTGGCAACGATACCAGCACAAAAGCACCAGCATTTAACTGGGTGTTGGTTTGCAAATCTCACAGGGCTGCTGGTGAGTGGGCATGGTTTTAATGTTTCATTTCGCAAACAAAAGGGATGTTTTTTGTCCTATAAATAGAGAAATAGGCACAACATAAACAAAACACCAACCTAATTAAACCAGAGAAATAACAATTCAACCAAAGTTCGTCTTTGGTGAGGTTCCTTCCACACACCACTATTACATATACCTCAAAATAGGCAGCGCGCCATGAATAAGAACAGAAAAGACACATTTGACATGGACACAGATGCAAAGCTTGACAATGACACACATGCCTGACATTTCAAAGCAACGTTTGCTTTTAGAAATTCAGGAATAATTGAAGCAGGTCAGCATCTAAAACACACATGTTGCATGTTTTATATAGATATTCTATATCTATTCTATGTGTGTAAATCCTTCACCTAAATATGGTTTTATATTCGTTTTAAAGTACTATTCAGTAGTATTTTGGAGCTCTAAATGACTGATTCGTGCTGCTGCTTATCAAGCTAGAAATGACATCTAACTCAACAGCAAACGAGACGTTCATCTCCCAGTTCATTTAAAACCTCCAGCAGCGCATCATGTGATGGTTACTGAACCACAGCAGGTCCATACTCATTCGGGAAACCTTTGCAAATCTAATATTAGCTTTAGTCTATAGTAATTCTATGTCATCTGTGCAAAAAATAGTTCTAATGTAATAAATACTCTGGATTTTGAATAAACAATTGCACGTTACCCTCCCCTGACAGAAATGTGTCAAATCAATCAGCCAACATGTCAACATGTCAACAGGTCAACAGGTCACAATCATTAATTTACAAGAAGAAGCTACATTAGATACAATAAATAAATATCTACTCTTTTCTATCCAACTTTAGAAGAACAAGAAACGATTTTCACCAACGCGTGACGGAGCTGACAGAAACCTGTGGCTTCTGCTGAGTTTGCACGTGTGTGTGACATCCAGATGCGACACAAGAACCCTCACAAGAATGACGGACAGGCTCATGCTAAACCACAGACGCCCGCGCGTCAATTTAAAACTACTCTCAGAACGTCGACAACACTTGACTGGCAATAAAACACGCCGAATAAAACACGCTGAATAAAACACGCTGAATAAAACACGCTGAATAAAACACGCTGAATAAAACACGCTGAAGCTGCACGGGACAAAAGCACGGCTGGAAACCCAACATCCACAGTGACAGGGAAAAGTGCGTCTTTGCTGCCGCCTGAGCAACACTGTGGGCCTGAACGCGCTCTGGCGTCTGGAAACACCTGCGTGCAGCGTGTCTTTGCACTCGCAACCCTGTTTGTGGCTCACGCCTCGTTTACTGTTTTTTGAAGCCCCCCTGACTGAAACCGTGAATTGAAGGGAATGGCGTAATCGGGAGGAACGTCGAGTACGTTTAGTCTGATTGCAGACTGACTCGGGAGGATTTGAAAGAAGGAATTGGACAGAATGTTACCGTCAGAGCAAATAGAATGACCTTGAAAAAGTCAGAGGTTACAAATTGACACTGTTGTTCCGCAGGTCTGCTATAAATTCAGTTAGCATTGTTGTTCCAGCTTCTCCTTCCTTCACAACCTCCACCCCCGACTACATCGACAGCCGCCCTACACGCTCTGCTGCACCGCGGCTTTACTTTCAAGGGGGGTGTTTTCAGTGGAGGGGGGAGGCTCCGCCGCTGGCGCCTCCACCAGCGGCACCTTCTCCTTCACCGGAGAGGAGGGGAGATTCTCTGCAGCACTAGAACCGGCCGGGGGGTCCTCCACGGACGCGGAGGCGGGAGGCGGGCTGCCGCCGAAACCCCGCGCGATTTCTTCGAAGGTCTTGCCCTTTGTCTCCGGGACTTTGAGAAAGGTGAAGATGAAGAAGATGATGAGGAAGGCGGTGAAAATGAGGAAAACCCAGGGCCCACATAGCTCCTGAGAAGACAAGAGTGATGCGTCAGAACTTTCCAGGCACGGGGACAGAGACCCTGATTGAGAGATTCGAAACGTTCACCTGTAGTTTGGGGAAGCTTATTCCGACCAGAAAGTTGGCTGTCCAGTTGCAGCATCCAGCCACAGCCATGGCCGCCGGGCGAGGACCCTGGGAGAACAGCTCGGCCACAATGAACCACGGGATCGGACCAGGACCCAGCTCAAACATGGCCACAAAGATCATGACGGCGCTGATGGCCACGTAGCTCATCGCAGGAATGTGCTTTTGCTGAGAAAGACCGACTTTTGTTAGCTTCTGTGTTATTCTGTCAGTAACCAAGGAGGAAGGATGAGCTGAAATCAGAGTTCCGAGCTCTCTGAAGACCCACCGGGATGTTGACGTGGCAGATCTTTTAATAAGAAGGCTGACAGCAGCGAACTCACCAGGAGGCTGACCGTCATGACCAGAGCGCTGACCGCCATCCCTCCCAGCCCCAGCAGGTGCAGAGTCCTTCTCCCAGCCTTCTCCACCAGGAAGAGCTGCAGCGGACAGACAGGAGAACCATGACGAGCACGAACCTTCACGAACGCCCGCAGCGACGGAACAAGAAGCACGTCGGCGTTACCCACGGAAACAATGGTGAAGACCGTGTTGACCACTCCGGCGCCGATGGTGGCGTAGATGGGCTGCTTCACACCAGTGGAGTCAAAGATACCGGTGGAGTAGTAAAAGACCTGAGGGAGGAAGACAAGCAAGAAATGCTTCCATCATGTGAGAGTACAAGACTTTACTTCGATTTTCCTTTAGCAAACTGCGCTCCTTGTCCTCAAACGATCAGAACGAGGGAGTCCTGAAAAGACGGGCCGTGCCAGGAGAACATCAAACGCAGACGTGTGACTGTGCGCACATCTGTCTGAGACTCACCGCGTTGATTCCCGACAGCTGCTGGGAGAGCTGCAGGATGATGGCGATGAGGAGCGGCTGGCGGAAAGCGGGCGAGCGGAAGAGCTCGAGGATGGTCACCTTCTTCTCCATCGCCATCTTGGTGCTCTCCTCCTTCATCTCCTGCAGGTCTTTACTCACGTCTTCTGTGCCGCGCAGGCGCACCAAAGCTGTCAGCGCACCAACACATCTGGTTAGCCAACTGGGATTGGACACGAGCTTTGAGAGCAGTTCTAGTTTACAGTCTGATCAGTTAGTCAGTTTACAGCCACGCCAGGTAACCGTGGAGACCGATTGTTTGTGTCAGATGTGAAGAAGTGGGTCAGTCCTGCAGAGCCTGCGTGATAAACAGCTGCCAAACCCGTCTGGCTGTGAAGCCAGTCTGCTCCTCCAGGACGCCCTTGGAGGGGCAGCAGCAGGCAGGACGGAGGCCTCAGAGGCAGTCGGAGGGGAGAGGAGAAGAGAAGCGGCCGGGCAGCTTACCTTTCCGGGCCTGCTCCTCCTGCTTCAGGTTGATGAGCAGGAAGCGGGGACTCTCAGGGCAGAAGGGCAGCAGGACGCACTGCACCACAGCAGGGGCCACAGTCAGAGCCAGCAGCAGGGGCCACAGCTTGGCTGAGCCCAGCAGAGCCTCCAGACCGAAGATCTGAACGCACGTCAGAGGAGGAACGTCAAAGAAGAAGAAGGTCTTCACATCAAAAGGCCCAGCAGGGAGTGTGTTTGCTGACCTGTGCGATCAGGATGCCCACCACCACACCCAGCTGGTGGAGAGTCCCAAAGGCTCCACGCAGCGGGGTGGGGGACACCTCACCCACATACATGGGGGTCAAGCCCGTGAAGAGCCCACAGAACAGGCCGATGACCAGACGGCCAGCAATAACCATCTCATAGGAGGAGCAGATGGTGGAGAAGCCCATGAGGAGGCCGCCAATCACTGCTAGACTGTTGACCAGGAACATGGAGCGACGCCTGAGGACCAGCAAGAGCAAATCCATCAAGTAGTCGACATTTGTTGTTGCATTTTATTTTAATTCCCTCTGTGAAGAGATGATCAGTAGGTATGATCTCCTCTCCAGAACCAGATGGTGCCCAGCTGACAGTGATAAAGAAAAAGATGATTGTGGTGTAACACAGAGACCCAGATGCAGAGATGAACTCTGAGAAACAACCCTGGGGAAGCAGGTGTTCTCCATTAGGAGTGATGGATTCATCAGCTGGACGGAGCAGGAAGTAAACAGAGCCATTAAAGGAGGACGCAGATCCTCAGAATGGACGTCATCAGGAGCAGAATCTGGCCCGGCTCTATCCTCACCTTCCAAATCTGTTAGCCATGACTCCCACGCTGAAGGAGCCCACCATGCCGCCCACGCTAAAGATGGCTACCGCGATGCTCCAGACGATGGTGCAGACCCCTGGGCTGATGGGCTGCTTGTAGCGTTCCATCCAGGTGTCGTTGAAGAAGGATCGTAGTTTCTGGTGGTGAAATATGAATCAATGAGAGAAACCTCAGACATACACGGACATACAGTTGTAGAATGACTAAAATTAAAGAGGCAGTGTCATCATTCCACAGTCATGATGTAGCATCACACAACACATCAGACTGCCATCCGTTCATGTTAGCCACCAGTTCTCTGTTTGCGTTTGGAGATGCCAACCTGCTCTGGAGCATTGATGACTCCTGTGTTGTAGCCGAACTGCAGAGATCCAATGACAGCAGTGGCCAGAGAGAACAACAGGTAGCCTGTTACCTGCTTGTTCTGCTGCGAAAGGGGGGGATGGTGAGGGAGCGAGGTCAGGTAGCCCAACAGAAAGTGGAGACGTGGGTGAAAGGAAGGGGACAGAGAGAGAGAGAAGGAAGACAAGATGAAACCCGAGTTCTCAATTCAGTAATGGCGCTGATGCAGAAAGTCTAATAAACAGTCAGTCAGATGCTGGATCTGTGCTCAGAATCCCCAGAAATACACTTTAATCACAGCCAGTCACAAAAACCAGGCAGCTGGATGCTACTTTTTCTGCACTTTGAGAGGCTGTGCATGAGAGTGGATGAGTGGGGTCATGCTGGGTTGTGGCAGGAAGTGGGCCAGTGTGTCTTTGTCTGTGCTGAGGTTGGAGATAAAGAGACCGGCTGCTGACGCGGCGCATCGGGCCGCTGCTACATGAGAAGCTGCAGAGTCCCACACTGGCCTCAGCTGATCCTCCGCCCTTGGCACCACCGCAAAGTGAGCTTGGACAACATCCACACCTGGTGGGAGTGGGCTACTCTGGCCCAATCAGACAGGAGGGGGGGAAAGTGAAGGTGCACATGGGATTACTGGATCGGGGGATTATTCCTGCCTCACACCAACACTCTTTCAGCTCTCGCTGCGAGTGAAAGTAACGCAGGAGGCATCTACCTCAATCAAGCGGGAGGGGTTTCAAAATCTATGGTGGGACCCTGGATCAATAAACTGACCTTAGAAGTAACTGATTAGCATCAGGAGAGCAGAGAATTAGTCCCTCAGAGGGAGGCGTAACCAGGGCAACCTGTCAAAACCCAGCTGAGCCTTCGACATCTCTCACAAGTCGTCACGACCACTTTAATTTAAAGAGGATAGTGAGAGAGGAGCAAAGAGGCAAGCCACAACACACACACACACACACACACACACACACACACACACACACACACACACACACACACACACACACACACTCTGACTCTGAAGGTAACCTTCCAGTCTGTGTTTTTGTGGAGTCACAGTGAGTCAGTAGAAGCGATCAGTCACATGACGGCAGCTAATGGCTCCGTTAGAGATCAATGACAGGAACCAGATACCAAACATGGTGGCTAAATATGCTGATTACACACACATTTGCACAGAAACGTAAACATGTGGGAGGCAGAAGAGCCCTTTAGATGTAGGCTTGTATTTAGCCACACATGCTGCTGACAGCAGAAAGAAAAGTTTACTGGGAAACAACCATAGATGTACTGGTTTTCTCTAACTGGACTCGGGAGACCACTGTGACTCGTTGACATGTCCAGGTCAACCCCTATCAGTCCCTCATTAAGCCCCCAGTCTCCTCCTTTCTCTTCTTTCCTTCAGGCTGTAGGGGCTCGCTCTTCTCTCTGCCCTGCTGCCATGACAACAGCCTCGAGGTGAAAGCTTTATTGACACGGGGGGACAATAAAACTACGCTCACACAGGCGGCAAATTTACATAATCAATCCAGTCAATTGTTGCATCTGGTTCTGGGCAGAATTTGACTGAAAGCTGAGAAGCTTGTGGAATTTTGGGACGCATTCATGACATGATGCCTTCAGGGACACAGAAAAGTACTGCACACAAATACAGGATTTGATTAAAAAAAACAAAAACTTTTACTTCTACTAATATGGCACAATTTTATATAAGTTTTATAGTTTAAAACCTGTTAAAATTTTGTGCAGCTGATGTGACCGGGCCAGTGAAGTGCACGTGCACTGAATTTAGCGTGAGCACAACTTGCACGTCTCCTTTCTCCTCTTTCTCATTTATGAAATCAAACATTATCTGTTGTTTTTCCTCCACTGATGCTGCACATCGGACCCAGAGTTCTGTTAAAATCAGCAGCCTGCATATCCCAGCTGATATGACATCTGCAGTGGGTGAGCCACGGCCCACAGTCCGCCCACAATCCACAAATGTGGAGCAAAAATCAGATTTTGTAAGCCGCATCCACGTGATGATCACTCACTTGTGCTTCCATCTTCTGCAGTCAAGGTGCTTGATCACCGTGCAGGTTTCACTCCCGGCAGGAGGACGCAGAGGGCAGATCTTCAGGTGGTGATGAAGAGCTTCGTTGATCCCGCCCGCCGGCGCTGACAGCTGCAGAAATTCAAACACCTCATTAGGCGCTGTCCGTGGTACCGGCCGGCGAGAACGGGCACGACCGCTTCCTCCTCCTCCCAACACACAGCTAATCACCAATAATCGATGCGTGTAGTATGCCACTGGATCTATCTCAGAGAACCCTGTTTTTTTCTTTTCTTTTCTTTTCTTTTTTTTAAGGTCGATTGTTCTCTTTCTGCCTGTAGGTCAAAGTGGACCGAGCATCTCTGCAAGCCTGCACTTCCTGCTCCAGTGTGCCACGCACGCGGATCGGCCCCTCACCTCTGGAGAGTCGCGGATCCGTCGGTCAGCAGCCGCAGTCGTTTCTTCCCCCGTTTTCTCCCAGACTTCTTCTCCAGGAGCTGCGAGGAGAATCGCACGTACTTGTATTTATTATTTTTTTCCTCCACTTGCGTCAGCCAATAGAATCTCTGGATGCTGGGATGCCGTGATGTTGCCCCGCCCCTCTGCTGATACGTGCAGAATGCCGCGCAGCATCGCCGCGCCGGCGCCCTTGTCCAATTATGGTCGCAGCCGATATTCGGTTAGTTGGTCAGCCCAGGTGACGAAAGAGTCGGGGCATGCGCAGAAGAGGCGTGGCGCGTGACTGCCGAGGCGTGGCGCGTGACTGTCGTGCGTAAAGGTCCCACCCACCCAGCTTACCCATGATGCCTCACGTCTGGCGACCTTGACAGCATCCCTGCATGGGGACTGGTACTGATGCTGCAGATGCTGATGCAACTGGACCGTTGCTGAGGCAACGGGTCACAAGAACAGCTCAGATAAGGTTCAGGTTGTAAAGAAAGACTTTTGTTTTTTAGGAAAGAGGATTTTTTTGAAAAGAAAAATCTGTTTTCAAGTTGTGCATGTTAGAATCTACCACATGACCGAAGCATCCATATCAAGGTGAAGTAAAAATGGGTGATGTCTTTTTTTTTTTTTTTTTAACAAGTTCTAGAGTCTTGTGATCTGCGCCTGACTGGGTCTGTGTCATTACAGTGCTTATGCAACGGATAGTTTCATACAAAGTCATGTTACCAGAATAACTTTAAAAAGCAGCTTAAACACTCGATTAGACTTTTACATCAACTCTACATCTATCTTAGAGCTCGACAAGAAATCTGCTGAGAACTTGCAAATATTCTCCTACATGTCTGCAGTGTTTTTAAAAATTTAAATCCAATATTAAGCATTAAAGACTGATTGATTGATTAAAAGACTGATTGATGATTCAATTAATTTTAGCTTGTTATCAGAAGTCAATCATATTATTGTACTACATATAACAAACTGAAAAAAGCTCATCAAGTTCTTTTGGGAAGTTTATACAATTCTCCAGGGTGTTT
>BJFM01002859.1:54037-68944 GCA_016586285.1 Arothron firmamentum
ATTTTCTAACTAATCAATCAAGAAATGATTGTGAAGGCTCTGCGGGCCGGAGTAAATAGTTCAGTGGGCCACATGTGGCCCCCGGGCCTCAGTTTGCCCCGCTCTGGTGTAGCTCCTACCTGCTCCTGGCCCAGGATGAAGATCCCCCCCGCTTTGATGGCGTGCCAGGGTGCCAGGTTCTGTCCTGAATCTTTCTTCACTCCGTCCTGGTAGACCTCCCAGACGCCGTCACGCGTGGACCACGTCACGCACACGTGGTGCCATTTCCCGTCCGTCATGGTTATGGGTAATGTGACGGCCTGAACAGACGGGGCAGAGGCGGGGGGGTGAACACACATCCTGGTCATAATGAGGAGGGGAACCGCTCTTCTACCAGAAATAAAATACGTCTAACTCAAATGAATCTGCTGGTAAAGACCATTTAATTATGTTAATGGCTGCCAACTGTGTCAGAGTGGAGTCGTCCTGACGCTTCATCCCTCCCGCTAATGTCATTGGCGGATAATTAGGCCAGTCAATTACAGCAATCCAATTATTTGCCTTGTTTCTTGAAAATGATGGTAACAGAACCTGGATGGGACGAGGCCACCTGTCTTCCGTTTGGAGGGAAAAGTTGATCGCGTTTGGTGGAAGGAAAGATCAGGAGGCTAATGACATAAGCGAGGAACCATCTGCTCACGTCCGAAAAGGACGCTGGGAAATTCTGTTTCCGGCAGCCTTTTACCTCATCGCTGATCAGCAGCTCCATCGGGTTTCCTCCCCATTCGATCAGAACCAGCTCGTTGGCTTGACCCGGCACGGCGTAAGAGAAGGGCGTCCCCAGGCCCGGCCCCGGCCCCGGCTTCACCCAGAAGCAGACAGTCAGGGCGAAGAGCTCCTTCACCAGCGAGCGCCTCATCCGGGCGTGCATGTAGTTGGTCCTCATGGGGAAGTCCAGCAGGAAAGCACCGGCGCTCTTCAGCTTCTGGTGGTTTCCTGGAAGAGAGAAGGTCCCAGTCAGGCGCGCGCACGCTAGCGGGCACAGATCTGAGTGGCGCTGCCAACCGTGGTCGTCGTTGCTGTGGTGCAGTTGACCCAGGACGGCGTCCAGCTTGGCGTGCCCTGCGCCGTGCACACCCGCGCCCTTGAAGGGCAGACGGCGCGGGTAATGCTCGGTGTCGTGGTGGTCGTCGTGGTGATCGTCGTGGTGTCCTGACCCATGGTAATGGTCGTGGCGGTCATCGTGATGGTCGCTGTGGGGACTGAGGTGGTCCTCGTGGTGCTCGTCGTGGTGGTCATTATGATCGTCGTGATGGTCGCCGCGGTGATGGCTGCTGAAGCTAGGGTGGTGCCCTCTGGGGTACGAGTCGTGGTGGTTGTCGTGGTAGCGGTGACCGTAGTCACTGTGATGGTTGTACCTGTGGCTGTAGTGTTTGTTATGACCGTTGCCATGGCGGTCATCACGATGGTCATCGTAATGACCGGTACCATGATGGTCATCATGGTGGTCGCCGTGGTCGTCACGGTGGCCGTAGCCGCGGTGGTCGTCGTGATGGTCGTCGTAATGGCCGTTGCCGTGGTGGTCGTCGTGGTGGTCGTCACGGTGGTCGTCGTGGTGACCGTAATCATGGTGATCTGTGTGGTAGCTGTGCAGCTGCTCCTCCAGGGCTGCGATCTTCCTCTGCAGGAGGTCTCTCAGGGAGCTGGAGTAGGAGCTGGAGGAGTTCCGAGCCTGGAGGAGCAGACAGGCGTCAGTCAGGGAGGCCGACAGCGCAGGCCCCAGAGGGGAACATCAAGGTCAAAAAACACACAGATGTTTCTCCTAAGAGGCATCATCTCAGCAGACACGTCTGGGAATCAGCCACCGTGCAGACTCGCACGCTTACGTGCATAAAAACACCAGAACAGCAAATCTGTCCATCTATTCAGTAACGCAGGAACAGTGTTTCCTCTCCTCATCCTCGTCTTCCTCACCAATAAATCCGGCTTTGTTCCCTGCCGGTGCACGCCAGGATGAACAGCCTCATCAGGGAGGATGAGGCTAATTGGAGGAGAGGTGGCGAGCGGGCTTTGGCGCAGGGCCAGGAGGCGCCGGCCTCGACATCCTGTTAAAGGAGGGACCGATGGAAGCTAAATCCTGGCTCTGCCTCGGTTTTGTCTCACACCTTTAAGGGGGATCGAAGGCGGTTTCTGGCAACTTTCCCTGCGCATGACCCGGGACCACCTGCGCTGGCGGCCAGACGTCCTGAGTCAGCAGGCGGCAGCACTTCTGTCCCTGACTCGTCTTTTTTGGTGGATTCTGAAATCGTGCGCAGCAGCAACAACATTTGACCGCAACCTATGTTGCTCCTTCCTGTCCTCCTTTAAGCGCCACTTGTCTCAATCCTCCATGTGAACAACACAAGGGTCGCGTAGGGTCAGGGGCAACGGCTAATGGACTTAGAGCAGCTCCCCGCTGGAGCTTAGGCTCTGCCACTGATATCCAGGGGGGAGATGGAGGACCGGAGCGCCTCAGAGACGACCGACAGGCTGCGGCTGCGGCTGCGGCTGCGGCTGCTGTGCGTCTGTGCCTGAGATCTGAAGCTAGAAAGAAGGTTCGAATTGAATCAAAAATGTGTTGGTGCATGTTTGCTCTGAAGGTTTTCATCCCACAACACACACACACACACACACACACACACACACACACACACACACACACACACATCCTTCTGGGACCCACGTTCACCTGGGACCCACCTGCAGGTTCTCCAGCCTCTCCTTCAGCGTCTGCAGAGTTTTGCCCGTCTGTTCAGGGGAGAAGGAGCTGTGTTTTGCGTGGGACGGGCCCTTCCTGTGGTGGGGGTCCGGCCGGTGGCTTCCGTGGGGGTAGTGGTGGTCGTTGCCGTGGTGTGTCGAAGGCCCGTGGTATGAGGACGAGGGTGGATGGTGGCTGCTGTGCGGCCCGTGGTGGTCGTCGTGGTGGTTGTCGTGATGGGTATCGTGATGGTTGTTGCCGCTGTGGTGGTTGTCGTGGTGACCGCTGCCGTGGTGACCACCGAAGCCCTCACACAACGTGAGCTTTGCGGTTAGCTCTCTGATGGTCTCCCGCTGGTCCAGGATGGTCTCCTTTTGCCTCACCAGGCTCTCACGCAGGTGTAAGATGGTGGCTTTGGCCTCGTCAGACATCATGCCGCGCCGATTGCCGCTGTTGTGGTCGTTAGGGTTCGGTCCGTGGGGCACAGTAGGTGGAGAATAGCAGCTGGGGTCTGCTTCTGGGGGGATTGGGGTGCAAACAAACTTGGGACTGATCCCATAATCGTGTTCCATGCCCGGCAGACTGCCTGCTGCTGCTGCGCATGTGAGGAAGGAGTAGAACAGTAGAGAGTGGAAGGGGGAGAAGGGGAGGACAAGTCCCAGAGATGCACCCCTGTAGGGCTGGTGTCTTCCTGGTGAAGGCACAAGGCAGCGGGGAAAGATGTCTCTGGCCATAGCGAGCCCCAGTCAGCGGTTTTCCTTCAGTTGTGACAGTCCTCTCAGGCCTTAGCGCCGCTGTGGCGAACACCATGAATGGAGGCTGGGAGCGTGACAGTTGAGGACCTTCATGCAGCACATGGCAACCACAACATTAAAGAGAAATCCTTTTCTGCAAGAGCACAAATGGCTTTTAAAGGACAAAGAGCACAGGCTAGGAAACAGTCTTCCCCCAGGAATTCAGCAAAGGTGCCAAAATCTTCGATGTCTTGCTGCCCTTGACGCTCACGCTATCATGCAAGGTCTCTTGGTTCCATGGCAGTAATCTGTGAGAGCTGGCTGGGAAGTCTTGATGGCTTCTTATACTCTCTTAGTGAAGAGCTGTTGGGCCATCGCCAGCCAGATGATCTGTCCTGGCTCCGAGGACCTGCTGTGTTCGACAGCCAGGAGCAATCCCTTTAACTCTGGCTTCAGTTACCTAAGACAAAGGTCCAAAAATGAAGAAAGAAGTCAGAAAACTGAGATGGATTTCAATGAAACACCCAGACGGGGCTCATAATATTTATAAAAATGCTCTCTTAAAGCGTTTTTTAATCAAGGCTTTATACAGAAGTACACCAGGAAGAGAGTAGACAGTCAAATAAAAAAGAATCTGTGTAAATTCAGGAGACAAATTCAAAGACAAAGAAAACAAGAATCTCAGCAGGTTCGCTGATATTCGAAGCTGGAACAAGAAAAATCCACCAGTGTTGCACCAAAATATCAGCATGTCTGCAAAAGAAATGCATATTTACAAGGCTTAAATGTTTTTAGAATGTCTCAAAGGTTTCATGTGTGTCACCCTGTGAGGTGAAGTCACCAACACGATTCCCGGGTCAGCCAAAGAGCAAGAAGCAAAGAAAGCACAGGGTGCCGTCCCTGCTAAGCCGCTTATCCCCACGCTCCATCACAAGCTCCAGCATGCATGGCAACCATTCCAAAACCAAACCAACCTTCTTCTGCGTAAATGGAGCCAAAGTGCTTCGAAAAAACCCTCACACAAGCAGCTGAAAGTAACAAAAACTAGATTTGACTTTGTTAAGTGTGAAATGAGCAACGATTTCATCCCCCAGTGAGCCTCTTAGTGTGGCGCCATGTTGAATTCTGCCAGCAGGAGACAGACGCTGGGCCAGTTTCCTCCTGACTGGACCGGGGGCCATTTAATGAGGCGTTCTGAGGTGTCCGTCCAGCCAGCAGATGAATGCCTTAATCTGCCAACGAGCCCAGCTGTCTGATGCTTGGAGACAACATTAGAGGGGATTGAGGAGACATGATACTCGCAGGCACGAGGCCGCGCACACGAGTCCAGAGAGCGTCGCCACCAGAGAAGAAGAGCAGAGGGGCGGATGACCTCGCCGCCATCACGCTCGTTAGCATTGATTGATTGATCGCCACAGCCTGTCTAAGTGGTCACTCTGTGTGGGTTCATATTAAATAGAGGCGTAAATATGGATAAATCTGATATTATTTGGGCTTGAAATGCTGTCGGCTCTCCTTCTAAACCCATTTACTGTGCTACCACTTCCTGTTTGCCTCCACAGCGGCGGTGCATGTGCATGCTAAGCTTTGGCAAAGCCAGTCTCAGCCCCTAACCCAGGCCCGTTATCCTGACTCTCTGCAGATTGAACATGTGCCTCAACCCTGGCTGCAGCTTAAAGTCGCTCCTCCTCCACCCACCCCGGCTTCTGCGGACTGCCCCGCCTCACGCTGCTTATCGCATGCGTCCGGCTGGACGGAGGAGCCAGGATGGAGGCCAGCTTAGTGCACCAGCACGCGTCCAATCAGATTGTTTTTATCACGGAAACCACAGCAGTGGGGAAACTCCTCATTTACATTTTAGCACTTATTGACCGTTCAGTTACCACTTGAACACTTTGACTTCCTAGTTGACAAAAGGTTGAGGATTGTAAACAGCTGGCTCCTGCAGAGAAAAACTGACAAAGGCAAAGAGAGAGAGACGACTTTTGCGGCTCATATTTTCATGTAACGATGGCGTGGAGGCGCTCACACTGATGATGCTTCTGCTCCATCTGTCCTCAAAATCTGATGGGAGTCTCATGTAGTGATTCTTTGCTGTACCTATGCTCACCGATGGTTATTGACCTCTGCTTAAACGTGTTGGCCTGCTTTCATCTCTGTTATCATGTGAGCAGATCCCAGCTTTCTGCTGTATTTACCGTGTTTTTATCTGGTTTTGCACAACCTTCCACCTGACACTTGCTGCTCCAGAGAGCTGAACTCAACAGAGTTTCTTTCCTTCCTGCAAATAACTTCAGGGAATATGAGCCAGAGGTCAGAGGTCATGACCTGCTGAATCAGAAGCTGCGCGGCTGGTGCAACCACTCAGACCAGCAGTGTGAACCTCCCAGGCTGGAGGGGCCACATTTAAAACATAAGCTAACCTCACCTGCAGGATTCAGTGATTTAACACCCAGATGACACAGCTCTGCTTTTTAATTTAGCTTCTTTTTGCCTTAGATGGATGAAAATAAGAGTTTGCTGCCACTGTGAATGTAATTAATACAGTACTGTAATTAACATATTATTCCAAATACGCCCTCTGGCGGACAACCTAGAAATTACACTGATTTGTTCCAGTTTGCTCTCATCCAGACATTTGAAGTCTCCTTTCAGCCATTTGAACTTTGAGCAGCTTCAATATTATGAAAGAGAAGAATTTTTATGATTTTTTTAAATGATAAATACTGAACACAAGAATCTGTCCAAATTAAATATGGTTTAAGAGGATAGCTGAACTTTGACACTGGAGACACGTGATTGCATCAAGGCCAAAGACAAGGTGTCGAACCCATCAAGATCTTAACCTCACGTGATCCAAAGCTCATCAGAAGTGGACTGAAAACGAGAGGTGTTGAGGGTGGAGAGATGTGGGCGGGGCCTGGGGTCCGGCGGTGACCGGACGCCACGACAGCAACAATGTGGCTGCTCTCCTGAACCACGCAAACACACACATACGCAAACACACAGAGACGGACCGTCCCAAAATGCCATCGAGTCCACCAACGCCAGCACATGCAGTCACGATTTCAGCAGTTCATCCAACCAGGCCGCTCTCAGCATCTGAAGGGCAGGTTCTTCTTTCATGGCCAATTATGGGATGTTTGCACCAGAAATGAGACGCTTCAGTCGTCTGCTGATGCGTTGAATAACAGGAAATACCAGCTGGTCGCAAATGGCTGTTCAGAAAATCCACTTTGTTCATTACATAACAAAAATATCCCCCCGTCTTTACAATATTCAGATAAATAAAGGCCCAACGTCTGCTAAAAATAAAAGTTACACAAAAAACTATTCAATTAAAGCAAATATTTTTTAGTCTGATTCCATCAACATTTAAATAAAATTATAAAACGTTTCACTGAATGTTTCTGAACACTACATGTAAAAGCCTGAAACAACAGAAGTTTTTCTTCTGTTTGGAAGAAAAAAAAAACAAAGAATAATTTTAATTCGAATGAAACTTTCTTACCTGTCTTTCAGTTTGAAGTCATCAACCTGTCCAGTCCATTGAGCACACTGATCAGCTTGAGGAGGATCGGCTTCAGGTGGATAAATTTAACTCCCTCTCCCTCTCTCTCTCTCTCTCTCCCTCTCCATCCCTCTCTCTCTGTCTCCCTTTCTCTCCCCCACACTTACTCAATCACTCTTATACAGTATGTAAATAGAGTGATTCCCCCCACCAAACCCCCCCAGTTCGCTCTTCACGTGTTTTATTTTAATCATAGTGTTGACGGTTGTGCAGCAGAAGCGTGGTTGTGCAGCAGAAGCGTGGTTGTGCAGCAGAAGCGTGGTTGTGCAGGTTGTGTGTGCGCTGATGTTCGGTGAGGCTGATTTTTGGTGTTGTGGTGGTGTTCCAGGCTAAGATCCACCCTGCTGCTGCTGCTGCTGCTGCTGGTGTTTAAAACCAGCCATGTGTACGTGCACAGGGTCCACGGGGTGCATTCATCCACAGCCTCTACACGTGGGAGGTGAGTGGTAGTGATAGTAAAAACACAAGTGTGAAGATGAAGCCAGTTTCACTCCACATGGAAGCCGAGCGGCTCTAAATGGTTCCTGCGTCTCAGCTGAATTTCTCTGTTTTCTGCAGCTTCTTGTGGGTGTAGGAATATATTCCCTTGTTTCCTCTTCTCTGATGCATTTCTGCATTGTTGACATGGCAACAGTGTCAGCGTGTTTCCGGATAATCCGCAAACGTTTGATTCGAACAGTCTGTTCTGTTCAGTCGTAAATGGGAGAGCTGCACACCACTTTGTTTGGAGAGGTGAAGAGCAGACTCATATTTGCGCTTTCATATGCAGGCCTGCATGTTCAGCAGGCTCTACAGTGGAGGATGACCTCTGACCCCAGTAAATCCAGCTCTTTTCCTCCTCTCGGATCTCTTTTTCCTCTCTTATTGGTCATGGCAGCTGGGTGACAGCCAAACACTGAACTGCTTAACCCTGGGATGAGGTCATCAAAGACCACCACAGTTATAGAAACATGCTAAAAACACGCCAGAGCGCAGCTAAAATGGTGCCACATTGTTACTAAACCCAGCTTACATCCAATAATCGACACAGATGTAAGACACCCTGGAAACGCTCCTGCTGAAGCCAACCAATCAGGATTCAGATCCAGTAAATCTGATCGATTTTCAATCCTGTTTTAAGAATTTCCACACGTGCACACAGTCGCCGTCAGTGCAACACGGCTGAAACGTTGCTGAAATGCGCCACATCTGGAGCCCACGTGTGTGTGAGAGTCTCAGACTGGAAAGATTATTAATCCCAACCACAAACAAACGCACTCTTAACAGGCTTTAACCTCAGCAAAGCTTTTAAGATGGGGTCTAATAAGCTCCTTAGCAGCGATAAAACCAGCACTTCTTCACATAAACTGTGCTGAGATTGTGAAGAACACAAAGATTTTAAACTGGGAATAATTTAGGAGTTAATCTTGCAAATACTAATCATGAAATTAGCCAATCTCCTCCTCTGGCTGAAAAGCCCCTCTAAAAATATCCCCTCTGCTCCCACGCCCGTTGATGGGGGGGGGGGGGGGGGGGGGGGGGGGGGGGCGGTGACAGCCGCTGCTGGAGCAGCCGTCGCCTTCAGTGCTCCAGCTCGGTGCACATTCATCTGCATTTGTATCATCTGCAGTTCCAGGAGGCAGCACTCGTCTGTAGACTGAGGACCAGCGTTGGAAAATATGCTTCAGAAGCAGCCACAGAAAAACACAGCTCAATGTTCTGCACCGTAATTGTTCTAACACCCCATCAAGAGAACGGAACGTTTTAACAACAGGGTTTGGACCCTGTTTGGACCACAGCTGATGCTGGAGCGAATAGTGAGCTCCAGCCAGGCTGGCAGCTCCCCTCCTGCCCCTCTGTGTTGCTCTAATCTCATCAGAACTCTGCAAAGTTCGGGATCAGTGTCTGAAGGCCCCCCCCCACCACCTTTATGCCTCCCAGCTCTGCAGCGCCATCTTGTGGTGAGTGGCCACCTCCATCACACAGGTCGCCTTTCTCTGGGTTTGAATCACTCTGTCATTTGTTTTAAATCACTGGTTCGTCTGACATTTTTTGCAGCTACATCAGATATAACATTTCCATGAAAAACACAGAGAAGAAGAAGAAAAACAATGGCCAACAGGTTAGTCTGATTCTTTGTTTCCTCAACGTGCCAAATTACGCACAAAACCACGCAGATATTATGTCCGTGCTGATGCCAACTGTTTATTTGTTTGTTGTTCGTTTTTTTTGATAAATGTACTGGTTAATCCCATATTAATATTGATAGGCCAGATTACAGCGGGTTTCTTCTCCCTCATTGCGCATGCGTGGTACAAAAAGAAGGTGTAGAAAATGTTTGGTGCAGGTGGAGGCGGAAGTTGTGGAATCCTTTCGACATTTCCTTCGCCATTAAAAGCGGGAGGTCTGGCTGTCAAGTTAAGTGGAAACAGTTTATTATCTTCAGATCATCTTCCATGATGGCTGCACCATCACCCAGATCATCTCCACCTGCTCGGGCCGAGCGCACAGAACGGCGCGTTTGACCAGCGTGTTTCCCCCTGGAAACATTCTGTCTTCCACGCCAGCAGGTCGGTGGTGTTATTCCACACGTGCGTGAGCACTCAGGTCTCATCTAACCTTTAGCCTGACACCCTGAGCGCGTTAACCAGGATCTAGTTTACCGCTGCGCTTTTACGCGGCCGGGATGAACTGAACACGCCTCAGTGTTGAAAGGCCCAGATGGGCAGACCTGAACGTCTCCCCCACGTGTAGTAAAGTTTGCATTTATTGAAGATGTACTTTTTCCTTCTGCCTTGAGATGTTTTTCTTTTAGAATGACAGGAAACAGCAGTCAGATAAATGTGACAGAGTTAATCTGTTAATGTGTCCTCAGCAGGTCAGCAGGCTGCCAGGGAGGGACACACTGCAGTCAGATCTGACTGGAATTATGATATAGGGCGTGCACGTGTCTGCAAGGACGTCCACGCTGCACAGAGGTGGAGGAAGAAGAGAAAGACAAGAGAAGAGGTAAGCAGAGAACCCTGGGGTTAGAACCAGCATAGTGGAAGCTCACTGCTGCAGGCCTCAAAGGTGCTTGAGGTTTGCACATTTCAGCCAGTTACAAGAGGGAGAGTCCTTTAATGTGTGTAATGTGTGTTGGTTTGTAAAGATGTATATAATGTATACGTATGCCAGCTTTATTGGCTGCCTGCTTTTGCTCTGGCACCTCTAACGCCCCCCCACCACAGCCAACTGGTTGCATTTAGTGGTTTTCAAGGTGTTGAATCTACAATTCCCTCATGGGGGGGGGTTGTAGCTGCGGTCGCAGCCCCAGCCCTCAGAGCCAGGCTAGCTGTGACACAAGCCCCCCCCGCGACAAGCCCTTTCCCCCCAGGTCAGCTTTAATGTCATTAACAGGTGGGGGGCAAAAATAGAATGGACAGAGACATGACATCCACACTACAGTCATCGGTCTGTGTGTGTGTGTGTGTGTGTGTGTGTGTGTGTGTGTGTGTGTGTGTGTGTGTGTGTGTGTGTGAGAAGGGGTGTGTATGTATGTTGGGGGCACGGATCCAGAGACTCTATCTCCAACTGACTACGTTAGCATAAACGCATTCACTTACATACTTGCATTTGCACCCCCTCCCACCCCCTCCACACACACACACACACACACACACACACACACACACGCACGCGTACGTACACACACGCAGGCACACAGGCACACACCCTTAAAACCCCATCCTCGCTCAGCGTCAACAGCAACTCCCGTTTTGGCGCTGCAGCCTCTCCTCTGGCTCCCCCCTCTGCTCACCTCTGCTTGGCCTCTGAGCAGAAGCACGCAGGCAGAAATCAGGTCAGCAACTCCTTCAAGTCATTGTTGTGCTGTTTGTGAGGCGGCGGCGGGCGTCCGGACGCCGACACGGACGCGTCCCAGCTCCTCCAGCATGTCTGCTCCCTCGCTGTTGAGCGGAGTGTGTGTGTGTGTGCGTGCGCGTGTGTGTGTGTGTCGGGAGCTGAAGTTAGATGGAGGTTGCTTGTTGCACGAGAGGCGTCTTCGGTCCGTCAGTGGTGTCAGCAGAGCCGTGCACGGACCTGAAGCTGCTCCTTGTTGGCTGTAAACACCAACAGACCTGCAGTGGTTCTGTTCTAATCGCAGCTTTTGCATCTGTTTAGGTTCAGATATCGCAGCTGTTGTCTAATGTGCAGGGTGGCGCTCGTGGTGGATGTTTGGTGTCCAGGGAGCAGCTTCATGATCAGGAAGCATCCAGATTTCATTTGTATTCAGTGGTTTTATTGAAACGTGAGCTTAAACACGCGTTTCCTTCTTCTTCAATGATCCGAAGGCGTGTGAATCCGTCTGTAAACAGAAGCAGTTCTGGAAGCTGAGACCTCAGCGGCTCCGTCAGGGAGACTCTGTTAACGTTTCAGTGTGTTTGCCCGTCGTCATTCTTCCTTTGACTCAGTTCAGCGATTTAAAATGATACAGACGAGTGTTCCCAGCCTGTTTTCAGCTCTGATAGAAAAGCAGGATTTCCTCCACACGTTGAGAGCAGCAGAGCATCACTTAAAGCTGACTGGGGGATGCCTAAACGGGGCGTTTGGATCTGGATCTGTTCCCCAGGAGCTGATGAACGATGACCACATCATCATCATCATCATCATCATCATATAAAACTTCCATCTGGATCAAAAACGTGTGTGTGTGTGCGCGCTCGTGTGTGTGTGTGTGTGTTGGCGGGTTCATTTTTATCAACGGGAGGGGGCGTGGCCTGCCTGTTGTCAGCACTAACGGCTGGAATGTGCTGGGACAGCTGCTCCGCTCAGACATAAAAGCTTTAAGATTCAATTCATGTCTGCACGTCGGCTTGTTGATTCATGCAGGCTCACATCTGAACCCTGGAAGAGCAGCATCTCATATTCGTGTGTGTTGATGTGTGTGTGATGAGATCTTTTACATCCCTTTGTGTGTGTGGTTTCCAGGAAGCAGCCCCTCTCCAGCCGGCCCTCTCCTGACTGTCGTTTGTCCACGCGTCCTCTGAGATGAATGGTTTCTTGGATGTTTCGGTGCTGTGGAGGCCGGTGTTCTCTCTGTAGAGGAGCCTGACTCCAGCTTCTCCTGCTGCGACGTCCAGAAGCCTGAACTGCTCCCCCTGCAGCCGTCCTTCCGTCCCTTCTGTCCTGTTTTTGAAGCGAATTTACAAGGACAACGGCGTCTCCAAGCATGTGGGCTACTTTTTTTGTGACCGATGAGGAGGGCCACGCCGTGGCTCCCGCAGCGACGGGCCCGGTGGGAATGCCGGTCACGGGCGGACCCACCCAGGGCCCTGCAGGCTTTGCCAACCTGATGAGCGGACGGAGCACATTCGGGGGCAAAAAGCGCCGCAGGACAGCATCAGGGGGCCCCGCCATGAGCGAGGCCCAGGAGGGCAAGGTGAGTGGGTTAACGAGTGTGTGTGTGTGTGTGCTCAGTCTGTCTGAATGAATGCTGGGAGGAGCAGATGATGTGTGACAGGAGCAGATGTGAACAGATGTGTGCTGCTGCTTGGAGAGTTTGTCAGGCTTCAGAAGTAGCAGATTTAAGTCCACTCTGGTTTTTGCTCCTTTGTCCCCTGCCTGGGGGCCGGGGGCCTTTTTTAACTGTGGCCCTGAAAACGTGCTCGTGACCGATCGCAGACCCTCACATCCTGGCTCTTGTTGCCCTGATCGCCAAGGTAACCCTGTCTGTTTGTTTGTGGGTGAGGCCTCGTGCATCAGGTTGCAAAGGTTTAAAACGTATCAATAAATCAGCATCAACAGTAGATTCTCGGGGGTAAAAGAGGGCGGGGGCAGGGGTGGGGGCGGGGCGGGGCTGCTGTCCCGTGATTGTTGGACTGGATTTAGCCCTGAGGAGTCCAAGTCTTGAACTCCTCGTCATGTTACTCCGGCCGCTGCTGGGGGGGTATTTGCGGTTCGGCTACGTTATCCTGCTGGATGGCGGCTTCGCTGTTTGGAATGTGGTTGCCATGGAGAGAGGCGTTGCCATGGAGGGAGGCGTTGGCGGTAGGTCACAGAAACGTCATGTGACAAATACTGAGATGCGAAGGGTTAAACGCCGTCTTCCGTGTACCTGGTGAGGTAATTGATGTCATGCATGCTGCTTTGATTCATCTTAGCGTTAGCGTTAGCATGTGATGCATGTAAATGAATATTAATGTTGCGTTCTCTCCTGTCTTTAGATCAAGTTGGCGTTCTTCGTGGCCATCGTTGGCGTCGTGCTGACGGTCCTCGGGGTGGGGACAGAGTTCTGGGTGGAGCTGTCGCCCCCCAAGAGCTTCTACAACAACCAGGTGAGACGCGCACCCACGGACAGTCCAGCAACATCAGACCGTGACTGCAGAGGGAGAAACAGTGGATGTCTTTTGACAGACTTGTCTCACGGCTTATTATGGGCTGTGGAAGGGCTGCACCAAGACCTTGTGGGTGGCTGATATTGATCCAGAGAGAGAGAGCTGCGGACCTGCGGAACTGCCCGGAGGTGATTCACACAGCGTCTGAGAGGACGGGCCGGCGTTCAGAGCGGGGGGGCGGCCTTTAACCCACCTCCTGTCAGGCCTGCCTGTGGGCTTTTTTAGTCTTCACATCGATTGCTGGCGGCGTGACGAGCTGTGCGAGCTGACTAACGGCATGGGTCAGGAGAGTGTCTGGCTGAGAGTGTGTGTGTGTGTGTGTGTGTGTGTGTGTGAGAGAGACTCGTGTCCATCCGCAAGCTTTGGGTGAAGAGGAAAAACAAACCCAGGCAGTAGTTGATGCAGGATGAGTCTGGGTTTGACACGCTGAGCTGAGAGGGTGATGAGAGGAAATCACACATTGTCCTGTCAGGACTCACGCGTGACGCTGCTGCAGATGACCGGCGTGACGTGCGCTTCGCTGCGGCCTGCATGTTCCCGGGCTGCATCCGCCCAGCTGCTTGATGACTGGCGTTGGTTTGGCCGCTGAGCAGCAACAGTCGCGCCCTGACCCGCCGAACACTCGGAGGATTTGGCACCAACTGTGCGAGCTGGTGTGTGTGTGTGTGTGTGCACGGCGCTGGCTGCGATGACGTGTTTGATGGGCAAAGCTCAGCGAGGCAGAATATTCATGACTGTGCCGCCGTGGGCTCGCGTTGATGTTCCAGGCTGGTTGAGCTCCGCACCAAAGCATGCGGTGCTGGTGGAGATGCGGCGCCGCCGTGCTCGTCTGCAGACGGCCTGTCCATGTTAATGCTTCTCACAGTTTCCCCTTCTTCTTCTTCTCCTCCTCCTCCTTTTTTCTGCTGTGGCAGAATCAAACTGCACCTACTTCAAGTTCTTCACCACGGGAGAGAACGCTGTGATGTTCCAGAAGACAACGCAGAAGAGTGAGTCAGAGCCCCTCTCAACTCGCTGTCCCACCTTCTCCGCCCACTCCTCCATCTCCTGCTCTACCTCTCGCTGCCTCTCGCTCCTCTGTCTCCATCAGTCAGTGCTTCTCTTTGTCCTCTCCCCGCTGCTGTCTCTCATCAGCTCCTCGCTGCACTCCTTCAGGACGGCCATTGTCTGATCTGAGTGTTTGAGATCCATTCTGCCTACGCTGCGTTCAAGTGTCTCCACGCTGCCATCTAACATCTCATTTGACTGGCGAATTCATAATAAGATCTGAAGGAGGCACGTTCGCGCGAACGCAGAAGGGCACTTATATAAACCTCATGGTTTGCTGCTTCCTCATGGCAGAAAAGGAATGAGTTCCTCGGCTTTGGCTGCTGGAAGCGATGCCTCTCACACCGGCTCTTCTTTAAACCTGTGTGTTGTGTGTTCCAGCTTTTTCTAGTGAAGTTTGTGCTGTTTTTTGTGATTTGTGGCTGGTCTTGAAAACTCTCCAACCTGTGGTTGGGTTAAGCTGCCCAGCCAGCCAATGAGGTGTCT